>OZ025296.1:146663200-146840700 GCA_964019185.1 Maratus speculifer | reverse complement strand
CTAGAGTTATCAGATATTTATTTATATATTGTAACTAACAACAACAATACACAAAAAAAAGTTTAAAATATTTTAATTCAACTGGGCACAGTAGTGCCGAAATTTTAAATTTTTAATAAAATAGAAAAACTTATTATTAATTAATTTAAAATTAAGTTAATTTAATAAAATAATAAAACTTTATGCTAGTAAATTTTAATGTTTTGAATGCTTCGAAGGATAATTGAAATTTGATTCCTTTAGTTGGTATAAATATACGCAGTGTTAATTTTACTTAATATACTCATTACTAACATGGAAGTTTCAAAGCAAACTCTGAGAAATGTTTTGAAAAAAAAAAAAGGAAAATAATAAGAAAAAAGAAATACAGTGTGAGCCACTGTTGCCAGTTTGCTACCTAACTTTAATCCGAAATTTTGAAATTTCACATTGGACATTACAAAAGAAGACTTTTTATCTCTGTAATCGCTAAATGTCTCGTATTAAATAAATCATAAAATACTATATTTAATTTCTGGTGTGAACATTAAATTTCTCAATAAAACTGGAGTTCGAACTGGCAATCCGGGTGTGACCTGTAATAATAAAATAAATAAAATCTGAAGTTTAAATGGACAATGAAAAAGTAAAGATATTTATTTTTTATAACAAGTATTTACGCTATCTAGAAAAATGGAGCAATGAGAAACAACTGTAGAAAACCTTATTCTTATTATCGCTACTCTATTATAGAATCTTCCAGCAACAAAAATTTCTCACTTGACAAATACTGTCCACTCCTGTATATCAATTTGTTGAATGGCAGATAATGATATAGGCCCTTTACAATTCATTTCATCGTGTAAACAGGAGCTTACCATTAAATGCATCTTTATAGTTAAGGATATGTGGAAAAATGACTTTGTTTTTTCTTATTAAGAAACATAAATTAGATCTTATATGTTGCAATATAAGTGTAGCTTAGTCTTCATTTCCTTCTTTATTGTTATATTTCAGGTAGAAAGTGAAATAATAATAATAATAATTTGTTAAACATAATAGTGTGCAGTGGTAAAATAAATGTATGAAATGAAAGAGATATAAACAGAACATTATTAAAAAACTAATATGTAGGTACTGTTTGAGACAAAAAAATTAGATTTTTTAGTCCGGTAATTTACTTTATAGGAGAAAAATGTTTAAATCTCTGTGTAAAAAAAAAAAAAAAAAAAAAAAAAAAAAAAAAAAACAGCATTTTTAAAACATGAAAGTGCTGAAAAAACAATTTAACTGAGAAATGTGGTGAAAAAGAAAATCATTTCTTTTTATCGTGGCTTGAACAATCGCTGCAGAGTGCAAAATTTCTCTCTCGATGAGTAGTGTTCATCTTGTCCACCCATTCTTGTAGAAGTTAAATGTATCTTATTAAATAAATCATATAATGATATATTTCATTTCTGGCATGAACATAAAATCACTCAATAAAACTGTAGACCAAACTGGCAATCGGGCTGTGAACTGCAACAATAAAATAAATAAAATCTGAAGTTTAAACAGACATTTGAAAAATAAAGATACTTATTTTTTATAATTAGTATTTACGATAGCTACAAAAAAACAAGCCATGAGAAACGAGTATAGAAAATCATATTCTTATTATCGCTACTACAATCTTCCCAGAACAAAAATTTCTCTCTCGACAAATAATGTCCACTGCTGTATATATCAACCTGTTGAATGGTAGATAATGATCTGGTCCTTTTACAATTCATTTCATCGTATAAGCAAGAGTTTACCATTAGATGTACCTTTACAATTAAGGATATATGGTAAAATGACTTTTTTTTCTTATAAATTAATATAAATTAGATCTTATATAAAATTCATTTACTTCTTTATTACTATATTTCAGATAGAAAATAAAATAATATTAATAAAAATTCGTTTATGTAAATATGTTCGTTTGTGTAGTGCTAAAATAAATATTATAAAATGAACGAAATATAAACAGAAAATTATGAAATTCTAAAATGTAGGTATAGTTTGAAAACAAAAATTAGACATTTTAGCTCAGTAATTTACCTTATAGGAAAAAAATAATTAAATCTATGTAAAAAAAAAAAAAAATAAAATAAAAAGGACCATTTTTAAAACATGAAAGTGAAGAAAATATAAACGTGGAGAAAAAACAATTTAACTGAGAAATGCGGTGAAAAAAAATCATCATTTACTTTTATCGCGGCTTCAACAATCACCGCCGAGTGGAAATTTCTCACTCAATAAGTAGTGTCCATCTCGTCCATCCTCTTTTGTAGGCCAACCCACTGAACGGTAGATAATGGCTTCGACCGTTAGCCGTTTATTTCGTTGCATAGCAAGGCATTTGCTATATCTCTATAATTTAAAATAACTGCTTTTTTCTTTATTTTAAATGTTTTGCATAAGTAACTAAATCTTGGGACAGACATGTATAGATATTTGTATTATAAATTTTCTTTTCGACGGTTCATTTATTTTAAGTTTTATTTAAAGGCACAGTTTATCATTTGAACAATTTCATTTATTTTTTTTTAATGTGGTTCTAATTGTGAATTTACAGCATTTCAGGGTTAAGCAAAAAGAACATTTTGATTTAAATTTTTATAGCATTTTTAATTAATTTTTTATAAACGTTTTAAAAAATTTGAATTTTTAAATTTTTTTTACTTTATTTTTATTATTTATTTATTTATTGGTTTTGACTTTTTAATGTTTATTGCACAAGACTACGCATGGAGTTTTAGATATATCTAATTTTAAACTTAATGTAATTTTTTTAATCTCTATAATTTAAAACAACTGATTTTTTCTTTATTTGAAGTGTGTTACATGAGTAACTAAATCTTGGGACAGACATGTATAGATATTTGCATTATAAATTTTCTTTTCAACATTTATTTTAAATTTTATTTAAGGGCACAGTTTATCTTTTGAATAATTCCATTTATTTTTTAAAAATGTGGTTCAAATTGTGAATTCACTGCATTTCGAGGTTAAACTAAAAGAACATCTTGATTTAAATTTTTTATAGCATTTTTAATTATTTTTTTTTAAGTTAAAAAAATTTTGAATCTTTAAACATCTTTTTACTTTATTTTTATTTATTTATTTATTTATTTATTTATTTGGTTTTGACTTTTTAATGTTTATAGCACAAGACTGCGCATGGAGTTTTAGATATATCTAATTTTAAACTTAAGGCCCCACACTAGGACCAGAAAAAAAACCCGGATGATAATTTCTTTGCTCAAGATAGCTGAGGACGATCTACAATCGACCTAGTTTTTACTTTTTCAATTTTGGTTTCAGATTTTTTTTAAAAATTACTTTAATTTGCGAAACCGGGTTAAACTGGTTCTGAAATTGAAACTATCGTAATATAAAAAATATAAAGCAAAATCGAAAAAGTAAAAACTAGGCCGGTTGTAGATCGTCCTCATCTATCCCATGCAAAAAAAAAATAAATAAATAAATAAATAAATAAAAATAAAATAAAAGTAAAAATAAAAAAATAAAAAATAAAAAATGTTAAAATTTGGGCGAGATATTTGAAAAGAACGCTCCCATAGACTTTACATTATCATCCGGGTCTTTCTTTGTGCCTAGTGTGGGACCTTAATATCATTTTTTTAAATCTCTATAATTTAAAACAACTGCTTTTTTCTTTATTTGACATGTTTTACATGAGTGGGACAGACATGTATAGATATTTGTATTATAAATTTTCTTTTCAACATTTATTTTATGTTTTATTTAAGGGTACAATTTACTTTTTGAACAATTTCATTTATTTTTTAAAAATGTGGTTCAAATTGTGAATTTACTGCATTTCGAGGTTAAACTAAAAGAACATTTTGATTTACATTTTTTTACATCATTTTCAACTAATCAGGGTAGCGGTAAAAACATAACAAAAAAGAAAATATAAATATGAAGAATAAACAATTAATGTATTAACAAAATTTAGAACATTTCTTGATATAATTACCGTATGCTAGAGGTCTGCACGGGCCGGAATTTCCAGGCCCGGCCCGGCCCGGCCCGGCCCGTAGGAAAGTGATTTCGGCCCGGCCCGGCCCGTTGCAAAACTCAAAAGTTCGGCCCGGGCCCGGCCCGGCCCGTTATAATTTTTATATTTTAGGCCCGGCCCGTACAAAAATCAGCGAAAACAGGCCCGGCCCGGCCCGGCCCGTTTTGGCCCGTTACAATTTTTACGATTTCTAAAAAATTCACATTTTTATCATATAACTAAGATTCTTTTAAAGAATACTGCATACATATCTATGGAATGATTTTACAGTATATTTTACAGCAAATACACATTAACAACCTTAATGATTACTTAGATTCTTAGGCTTTCAACATTCGAATAAAGATTCATTAAAAAATTAATATGGCTTAGAATAAAAGAAAAAAGAAAGAAAGCTAAAAACATCGTTAATTTTGAAGCTGTTTAATAAAAGAAGATTTATAAATATATTTCTATATCATTTTATTATAGATTTCAAATCCAAATTCATTCTTAAATTCAGAGAAGCTCCTTTCTGATACATTTCTAAATTCATTTTTTTTTCCTCAAAAACGCATAAGATTAGCAGATATCTTTATTCAGAAACTATATAATCGAATGGCGTTATCCATTTTTTGATACAAGCAATTTAAGAATACTGCAAACAAATAAAATACTGTCATAATTAGCGTTTTGAATAGAATTTCCGGAAGCAATAGCAAGGGAAGTAAGAAAAACCTGCAATCATTTGAGAAACTATTATAACTCAACAAAGTTATACAAGTATTTTATTTACCAAAAATGAAAAACGCTATTCGATTCCAAATCCCTTTAATAGTTAGGTTTATCACTTTTATACTCTTACAATTTAAAATTAATCAGAAAATGTGTCAAACTTTCGCACTATTGAGAAATTAATTTAAAACTCATCAAGAAGTATATATCCAAAGACTAAGCTAACATAAGTTCTTTATCGCTGTTAATTTTAAAAATCATGTTTTCTGCCAATAATAAAGTCTAGTACCGGTCCGGCCAGTCTATATGTAGAAAAATAATGCAAGCGTGATCTCGGACCGGCATGAGTCAGCTAAAAAAATATTAAAACGGGTTACACATAATGTAATTCTCCGATGCCGATACACTGTACATTTTTATATTGATGTTGTCAAACTAGTATGGCCACATTTATACCTATTCCCGTTAAAACCATTTTCGTTGAAAATAGCTCATATTTTATAGTTCCTGCGTAAATCTTCAGAACGGGCCGGCAGGCCCGAAAAATTTTTTTCGGCCCGGCCCGGCCCGTCTGGCCCGTTCAATTTTTTTGCCGGCCCGGCCCGGCCCGTTTATGTTGTTTGTCGGCCCGGCCCGGCCCGTTGAAAAAACTATTCTAAATCTGCCGGCCCGGCCCGGCCCGTTAGAGAATTCGAAACGATTTCGCCGGCCCGGCCCGGCCCGCGGGCCGGGCCGGGTACGGGCCACGGGCCAGGCCCGGGCCCGTGCAGACCTCTACCGTATGCGCAAAAAAAGTACCAAAATATTCAGAAAATAACAGGCTTTCATTTAATACTAGCGAGCTACGCCCGCTAGCTGGGCCACTTTTTCCAAACGAACCTCGATATTAAGCAATATATAATAAACAAAAAAATTCATTTAATAAGCAAGTCTTGGTGTTCGAATCCTCAGCACAAAAAAAGTAAATTAAAGAGCTATGGTTGTTATGCGCCCATTATCCCGTTAAAATATGTGATTTCGCACAGTGGGCGGTACGGGCCCATCGTGCGAAGCTGGCCCACCGGCGCTACGCGCCATGGTCGCCGTTGTCCCGTTAAAAATATTTGGTTTTGCACGGTTGGCGCTGCGCGTCCATAATACATTTTCTCGTATTTTTTGGATCATCAGAAGCAGACTTTTACGCAGATTCTGAACATGTAATCAGTTTTTTTTCTACTTTAAAAACTGTCTGCATGATGGTTTAAGAAAAAACGCGCAAAAAAAGTTTGTTTATTAAAAACAGCAAAAGACTGCTATTAAAAAAAATAAGTAATTTCATTAATATCACAAAGAACATAACGAACAAATAATTTTGGCAGCTCGTTTTCCGTTTGTACTAACAGAAAATAGTATTAATCGCGTAAATCTTAGGTTACACAATATTCGTATATGCCACCAAAAAGAAAAAGTATGAAAATGAGCTACAAAGATTAATACTCACATACAGAATAAATATATGAATAGGCAGTTACATCTGAGATCCTCAAAATATTAATTAGCAACACTATTACCTCTTAGTGAACATATCTTGCTGTGCTTAAATAGTTGTACTTATTATATTAATTAAACAGTGTTTAATATTTTTTACCAATTACTTCTTTTTCTCTTATACATTCTTTGACAAATTGACGGGAGAAAAATAGGTTTTCGGCTGCTTCTTCTTTTAGCCAAAGGGGAAAAGTTCCTGTTCTTCACCGCAAGGTAGCGCAGTGTTCTGCCTCAGGGCTCCGTTTGAGACCTGTTTGGGAAATAAGACGTTTTCCGTTCCGATTCCCGACCGGTTTTTAATTCATAACTTTTTTAATTTTGATTTCACGGTCTCGAAAATGCCCGAAATGACTTTCCCGGAATTTTTCGAATCGAAAGACACCTCTCGCGACTTCCAACTCGCCCGCGTTGCGAACTGTAATCGGCTTCAAGCAGACAGACAGACAGACAGAGGCCCACGGATTTTATTAGTATAGATTGAAAAAGAAAAATCGGCTTTTTGACCAATTTTGAGATAAATTGCTTATTATGCCTTCTTAAAAATGCATAAAATGTTCTAAAAGAAACTGCGAATAAATCCAAACTATATGTACATTCAATTATTGAAGCTAAGTTAATACAGGCTTATATAATATTGCAGCTAGGTTTCAAAAATTAAAGAATAATAAAGGCAAAATTTTTAAATGTATAATACTTCAATTATCTATAAAAAGAGACATTTGAAAAAATAAACGCAGTTTTCGCAATCGAATATTTAGAATTTTCGGGGGGGGGGGGGGAGGGGAGTGCTGAAAAGCCGCAACAGAAAAAGGAATATCTTTGTTATCGCAGTTGCAATCTTCACAAAGCAAAAATTTTTCGCTTGATAAGTAATGTCCATTCTTGTATATCAACCCCTTGAATGGTAGATAATGAGAATGATATTGGCCGCCTACAATTCATTTCGTTGTATATCAGGTACAGAGATAAGATGAATCTGTATAGATATGGATTACATAGAACTTTTTGTTCTTTAAAGGGACAGTATACCTTAAATTTGGTCAAAAAGTCTATTTTATTTTCCTTTCCTTTCCTTTTTTATTTTTTATTTTTCAGTATTAAATGAAAGCTTGTTTAGTTATGAATATTTTGACACTTAATTTTTATCCATATGGCAACAAGTTGCTGCCGATGTTTTAAAATTTCTCTGATAATTTTTAAAGAAAATATTTCACCTGCGATAAAAATTTAAATTTAGAAAATTAAAAAAAATACATAAAAAATAAAGTTGTAGATGCCTCTCAGATAGCAGTAGGTGCCGTTCTAAAACAACCTGATAAAGATAATTTCTTACATCCTATTGCTTATCATTCTAGAATTTTGAAGAGTTATGAACAAAATTATTTCATAACTGAATTAGAATGTTTAGCTATTATAGATACTCTTGACAAATTCTATCATTACTTTCATGGTGCCAAATTTACAATTCATACGGACCACGCATCTCTAGTATGGTTAAAGAGTGTTAAAAACTTAAGAGGTAGGCTTTTTAGATGGTCACTCAAACTTAGTATGTTTGATTATGAGATAAAATATGAAAAGGGTTCAACAAATGTCGAAGCAGACATGTTGTCACGAAATCCTGTTTGTCATTTTAATCAACATATTAGTTTATTGCTAGATAGGAAAGAAATTATAGAGATGCAAGACAAAGACAATGTTTGTGACAAAAAATATAAAAAAGAGAATGGAATTATTATAGTTCAGAAAAAGGGATTCAAAAAAATTGTTGTACCAATGTCATTAAGAAGAAAATTACTCCATATTGCTCATGATAATTTTGGACATTTAGGGATTCAAAAAATGCTTAATTTAATATCTCCCAACTATTATTGGCCTAATATGACAATAGACATTAGAGAATTTGTTAAACATTGCGATACCTGTCAGAAAAATAAAAAACCAAAACAGAAAAGATTCGGCTTATTACAAGCTATGCCAGCAACAGATCAACCTTTTGAATGTCTTTCTATTGATACTGTTGGTGGATTTAACTATTACAACTCAACAAAAAAATTCTTACACATAATAATAGATCATGCAACTAGATTTGTTTGGGCTTTTCCCTCCAAAAATGTTACCACTGAAACATACACTAACTGTTTAAAACAAATTTTCAATATCAAAGCACCTCAAAAAATACTTAGTGACAGACATAAATCTTTCAGATCTCCAAGATTTAAGAAATTCCTTAGAAATCATCATGTTCAACAGCGTTTTACATCCGCACATCATCCTCAGACCAATGGAAAGGTAGAGCGCGTTAATCAGACTATAGTTACCAGGCTTAAATGTAAAGTTAATTCCACTTCTTCTAAAATACCTTGGACTAGATTATTAAACCAAGTCATCGAAGAATACAACAATACGCCCCATTCTATCACCAAGTTCCCACCTGCCTATTTATTTTATGGTCAATTGCCTTATGAATCTCCTTTAAAACAAAACTATTACCCATCAGTAGACAAAGCCCTCAAAATTGCGAAAGCGCGAACTCAGGAATTTCACCTTAAAAGTAAAAGACTCTATGATCGACATTTTGTCGAATGCCCATTAAAAATACAAGACTCTGTAATTTATGAAGAATTTAAATACCCTAACACTCGAAAATTAGAACCTACTTTCTCTGGACCATATAAAATTATAAATAAACTTTCTGATGTAACTTATGAAATAGATAAATTTAATTATGAGACAGGACAGAATTCCGTTATTGTGCATGTTTCTAAATTAAGACCCTATTTTTCACCCGAAGATTTTAAATTGTTTCATGAGCAACCCTAAAAACAAACAAAACCTCAGATACAATCACTAGATCAAACTAAAGTCAAGACAATAGATTAAATTTACCATAAACAACCATAAAAAATACCATAAAAAAACTTTTACCATAACCATTTACCAAATACCATTAAACCATTAAACCATTAAAACCATTTACCATAAAAAAAAAAAACCATAATTTTCAACATCAGCAGGTATGTTCTTGGAGGCCTACAAGAATATTACTTGTTTTGGGGAGTTTTTGGGGTTAAATTGGGCACCTTATGCAGGCATAAGGTGAACACTTTGATTGTAAAAGCTTTCAAATTGATGTTGATAAATTAATTTTAAGGGTGTTTAAGTCTAATTATATTTACTCATGTATTTGACATTAATATTATTCTATTTATTCAGCAGATATTTATGTTATAACAGTTATAAAATCTAATGATTCTACTCAAACCTATAACATAATATGTGATTTTCAGTGATTGTGAAAACTACAGATTAAAAGTTTTTCAAAAAAGCAAAGTATTTTTATTTCCATTTCTCAATTAAGAATGACAACTTTCATTCCTATTGTATTTTATTATTAAAGTTTATAAACCATGTGTGGATAAAACATTATTCTACATTTGGCATTGAAAACTTATAACCAAATTTGACAATTTTGTAAAAGAGTATCAGAGAGGAATTATTGTAAGGAAATACTGGTTGAGAGTCCATTTTCTAAATAGTTAGATTTAATTTAATTTGGATTTTGGAATTATTATGATTTTTTTTTATTTATGCTTTCGGCTAGCAAAAAATACTTTCTTATGCTATTAGAAGATAAGAAAATTATTTAGTTGCTATGTAATTATTTTTATCCTCAACCAATATTTTCCCTATCAATAATAAACAAATAGTGATATTTTCTTTTGATTATACTCTTGTTTTACTATTATTATTATTATTATGATTTCTATAATGAAGTTTAGTATTAATTATACTCTTATTGAAAAATATTAGGATATGGAGTCTTATTATACTATTACTTATTATTGTTGTTATTGTTATTATTTAAATTTTTCTATATTATTTATTATTGATATTGAGAGTGATGCTATTTATTATTAAAAAAAATTGATACATTATTGAAAGAAAAATCTGATTGATTGTTAAAAGATGTTGGATCCAACATAACATTAAAACCAAAGACTAAACTAGGTTTGAAGATTTTTAATTAAAGAGACTGTATTCAGAGAACATTGGAAAAGACTCTTTTATATATACTTGAAAGACTTGTTTCATTTAAAGGACTTATTTAAAATAAACTATGCATTGAGTCATTGTAATTGTTTAAACTTCCATGAGAACGAATTTTTATTGTTTTTATTATATTTTTATCTCTTGCTTATAAATTCATAACTTATTTACTGTTATTATATGTATTATCTCCTATGCACTTACAAATGGTAAGTGATGTTGTAACATTATTGTATTTCTTTCAGGGAAATGCTCCTACCTAAATTTAATTCAGAATTATTTTCTCTTAACTATTTTATTTTAATCGCTAATATTTTTTATATTGCTTTAATTTTCTTTTCTTCCATCTCTTGGCTTCCTGAGTTTGACAGTTTTATTCCAAAATTTAACTTTTCTAAATTATTATATTTCTGTTGTCTGAACTTGTAGTTTATTTAACTATCAATTTCATACAAATTTTCGGGGAGGGGGGATAATATTACAAATTTAAATTTTTTTTCGCCAAAACTAACCTTTATACTACCTTAATTTTCTTATAATAATGTTCCGTACTTACTTCAAATTATTAAATTAAAATCTTGTTTCTAGATCTAATCTGTTAATCTGTATGCAGACGATATAAATTCTTAATTTGCCTTAAAAAACATTATTCCAGTATGCGTAAATTTTAAAAGATGGCTCTAAATTAAAAATATTCTTAATTAAAACTTTATTTCTTAATATTCCAAATAAAACTGATTTCTTCTATGTTTTTATCAACCCTTTTTAAGAAAGTCTTATTAAAGTTATTCCAAACCCATACCTTTTAAAAAATATCATTATTTTATTTTATCTATTTATTTATTTTTCCGCCGTCAACGATAATTTGCATATTAATAAATTCATTTCTTTTCTTTTTCTCTTAAAATTAATCATGTATAAAAATCGTCTGCCTAAGATATTTAAAATTTTGAGTCAATTATAAATTGGTTAAATAATATATATATATTTTTTTAAATAAATTTATCGTCTGTTTAAAATAATCTCGTAGCTGGACAAGAATTCTGTTTACATAAAATAATGATGGTTAGAGATTACAGAATGTTCCAGAACTTTCTTTTTAGTTTAAAAGGGGGAAGTCTCGAGATGAAAGGGAAGATTCTGAAGATTTCTTGGGTTGCTTTTTCGATGAGGACAGCTCGCTGAAATAATGATGGAATTTTTGCAAAAAGGAGCTTTTCCTTCCTCATTATCACGAATTTAATAAATGAATTTACAGCAGCCCATGACTAATTATTGGATCTTCTACATTTATTTATTATTTTTGTTTTTTTCCCTCGCTTGCCATGACTGTGTGTTTCTTTTTAACCAGTGGAAATAATTCGAGTTCTCCTGAAATCGTCACACACATATATATATATATATATTATAATGAAATTCGAAGCTATCGCACAAAATTGAAATATTTTAATTTCTTTACTAAGTTATTTTCACATTTACTGGTCATTCAGTTTGTTAAAAGAACTGTCCTTTGGGTTTTTGTACCTTTTATTTCGAACGCAAATTAATATGGAAATTTTGTTTCCAAAACTATAATTCTCAAAAAAAAAAAAAAAAAAAAAAAAAAAGGTCAAATGTAATATAAAAGTTTCTTGCAGTTTAATTTAGTTTAATTAAAACATATATGTATATACATTATAATATTATTTAACAATTAATAACCATTATAGTCAAACCTCGTTAACATGAACACGCTTAACGTGAATTACTTTTAAATGGAACTGTTTTCACAGTTCCCTAGAAAGACGAATACATAGATATGATACTGATAACATGAATTACTGTTAACATAAACAAAATTTTGATTCCCCTTGAGGTTCACGTTAACGAGATTCAACTGTATATTATTTACTTATTAATTAGTTACGATATGAAATAAGAATAATTTAATCATTGATATAATATGATAGCATAAATTATAGGAATCATTATAATGATTCATCAATATTAAAATTTACAATTTTTAATATTTAATCAATCAATTATATATTATTTTTAATATTGTTTTTCATTAAATAAATTATTTTAATTGTATCTATATATCCATTGAGAATATATGCTTAAGGCTTTTTCTAATAGATATATAATGTATTTAATAATTTTATAGTCTACTTTTTGCTCATAATTTTAGGGGTAATGTCCAATATGTTTTTTTCTTCTTTTCTACCCATTTTAATAATATTATTAATGTTTTTCTTCTTTAATTTGGGTTTTAAAAGTGTGCTGGTATCCTCAAATTCGTATTATTTTACTTTTTCATGGCTTACGAAGATGAAACCACACATTTTATTTGTAGGTATAAAATATTTGTGCGCCTGAAAATTCTACTTTGGCTCTACAAATTTCAGCTAGATTTATTTTAACTATTTTTTCCATATTTCAATGTGATATTTCGTACTAAATTTAGTGGTAATATATATATACATATATTCCTTTTAATTCATTTTTTATGTTCTATTGATATATATTGTTTTGCAATTTTACAATTAATTGTTGTATACACACACACACACACACACACATATATATATATTATAATTAATGGTTATATATGTATATATAAATGTGAAGATCAGAGGGATATCAACGTACACGATCAACGAGAAATCTTAACAGAAACTGAAGAGATAATCCCAGTGATGACAGATGAAGTTTTACAAGCTATTAGATTTATGAAAAAAGGTAAATGTCCTGGAGAAGATGGAATTACAATTGACCTTATCAAAGAAGCAGGAGAAGAATTTGCAAAAAGGCTATCTTTACTATTTTCCAAATGTCTCAAAAAGTCAGATGTACCAGAAGATTGGAATAATGCTGTGATGATACTACTTTACAAGAAAGGAGAGAAGGAAAACATTAAAAATTACCGTCCGATCAGCTTATTGTCCGTGATTTATAAAATTTTCACCAAAGTTTTAACGACAAGACTTGAATCAGCTCTGGACTCGGCTCAACCTAGAGAACAAGCAGGATTCCGAAGTGGATTCAGCACAATGGATCATATCCAAACAGTAAGGGAACTCATAGAAAAGCATAAAGAATATAATTTACCTCTCTGCCTTGCCTTTATTGATTACGAAAAAGCTTTTGATTCCGTCTACACATCAGCAGTAGTAGATTCTCTGGAGGACATTGGTATAGACAAACCTTACATCAATATCATAAAGAAGATTTACAAGAAAGCAACAGCAACCATCCGCTTAGATAAAGGAAAAGCGAAGATCAAGCTCGGAAGAGGAGTAAGACAAGGAGACACCATTTCACCCAAGCTTTTTAATGCTGTCTTAGAAAATATCTTCAAGAAGCTGGATTGGGAAAACAAAGGGATTAGAATAAATGGAGAATTTTTAAGTCATCTCCGCTTCGCTGACGACATTGTAATTTTCAGTAACAGTCCTGAAGAATTGGAAATTATGCTAAAAGATCTTGCAGAAGCTAGCATCAATGTGGGATTAAAAATTAATTTAGAAAAGACTAAGGTGATGTTTAATTCATTTACATCAAAAAAGAAAATTGTCTACAAGAACACTGAGATTAAAGAAGTGCAAAGTTATGTGTACCTAGGACAAGAAATATCATCAGATAATAGTATCATGAATGAAATCAGTAGAAGAATAAGAAATGGGTGGAGTGCTTTCGGGAAGAACAGTATTATTCTGAAGAGTAATATGCCTCTTTGTTTGAAAAGAAAAGTTTTTAATCAATGTATTTTACCTGCATTAACCTACGGAGCAGAAACATGGACACTAACAAAACGGATGATACAAAGATTACAAACAGCACAGAGAAGCATGGAAAGATGTATGCTAGGCATAACTAGAAGAGACAGAAAGAGGATAACCTGGATAAGAAATCAAACAAAAGTTTTTGACATCCTTGAAAGAATCAAGCAACTAAAATGGAAATGGGCTGGACACATTGCAAGAAGACAAGACAATAGATGGAGCACAAATATACTACAGTGGTATCCTAGAGATGTAAAACGACCAAGAAGACGACCACAAGTAAGATGGAGTGACGAAATTAGAAAAGTGGCTGGTGTAAATTGGATGACGAAAGCATTAGACAGAAAACATTGGAAAAATCTGGGGGAGACCTACATCCAGCAGTGGATCGAAAACGGTTGATGATGATGATGATGATGATGATATACGTATATATATATTTATAATAAATGCTTCATTGTAACAGAAAAAACATCTGCATATTTAAAGCTGCATTTGTTGAATATACATATTTATTCATAACACACATTTCATTTAAAACTTCCACGAAATTTCGAAAACCATTTTTTAAAACTTGACGCACACCATCTTTGAAATAACTTGCAAAAGAAACCTGCAGTAAAAAATGCTCCCACAGCTAAACATTGATAGGAGGGGGGAAATAAAAAAGAAGAGGAAAAAAACAGCCACTCCAAGACCCTCTGCAATCTCAAGAGTTCAATCTCGTCCTCCAAAAAAAATTCTTACTTGATAAGTAGCAGTGTCTACTCTAGGACATCAGATGGCTGAATGATGGACAATGAGAAAGATAAGAAGGAATTTGTTCCCCGATTTTGAAGGGCTAAGTAATTCAAAGCTTTGGCAGTGGTTAAATTTTCTCAGATCCAATCTTTATTGTTAAGACAGGGTGGTTTGAGATTTAATCATTCGTTTATAGTTCTTAGAATTTTTTTCTTTTTTAAATCTTTATTATTTTATTTTTATTGAAATAAAATAAAAATTCAAAAATCTGAATTCATAAATTATGAAAAGAGATAGCAGACAAGAAACATTATACTCACAAGATTTTCTCATTGTATTTTAATATTGATATGATCTATGTAAATTCAGCTATTATATTCTGCTATGAGAAACTGCACTCAGCAGTTCAGTTGCATAAACTTGACATTTAAAAGTTTTATAAAATGTTCTTTTTTTTTCTCTCTCTCTCTCTTTTTAGTGTGTCTTAAGGCATACACGCGAAATATTTTTTATAAATTTTTAAGTTTTCTAAAATGCTCTATAAACTGTTCTTAAACAATCTTCTTTTTTATATGTACTTTAAGTCACATACACGAAAAAATATATATATCTAAACTCTTCAGAAACAATTTTTTGAACCTACCACGAGAGAAATTTTATAAACTGACAAATAATTTCTTTAATGTACTTTCAGTCATAAACGCCAAAAAAGGTTTTATAAACTGTACTTAAACAATTTTTTGAACGTACCTTGAGCCACATACTTGAAAGAAATTTTATAAACTGTTAATTCAAATTTATAAACTGGTGTTAGGCATATTTTTTAAGGGGACTTTGTACCAAATATAATGAAATAATTTTCGTAAATTTTTTATGGTATTTCGTATAGTTTAAAAATTATTTTTGTTAATTTTTTTTAAGTTTGTTTGTTTGTGTTTGTTTTGATCAAGAAATGTGAAAATAGATTTACAAGCTCTTAATGCTTTTGTATATAAACTTTAAAACCAACCAGATCTTAACTTAATTGTTAAGACTTGTTGGTTGAGATTAAATTGTTCGTTTAAATATCTTATTTACACCACATTATTGAAGTTAAAAGAAAAAAAAGCGCGAGAGAGAGAAATCAAAATTCGATTTCAAAGGTAATAATTTATAACAAGATATTTCAGAAAAGAAACTTTCTATAGTAGAAGCTCTTTCATCCAGCATTGTATGGTTCGGCACATTCTATAATCCGACTTGCTACCCCGTGTTTTTCTTTTCTTTTCTTTTTCTTCTTTTTTTCCTAGGATCTCTCTTGAACAAGATCACATTTTCGGAATTGCCTTAGCGTGGAATCAGGAGAAAAAAAATAACTCTACAGTGGTAAAGGCACAAATTGTGGCTTAAGGCTAGTCTCAATTGCTCTGGTTAACAAGCTCAAAACGTTCTGACGTATTTACAAATTCATTTTTTAACAGAAATATATAAAATTGGAAGGCATGACTATGGATGCGCTTTCGAATCGAACTTACTTTTTCATTTTATGAAAATTAAGCTGCCTACCGAGTTATAAGCTATTTTGATTACGTGATCACGCTTTTTTCTCCTTATCGTTGACTGGTTCTTCTGCTTTCGTCGGAAAATGCGATTCAATACATCAACTTTTATGGCTTGTTCTAAAATATGTATTGTGTTTCTAATAAATAAATAAATAAAAACAGAAAAATGAGTGCGATTAAATAGTTTCTGAATAACAAAACCTGTTAGTTTCATGCATTTCTGTATTAAAAAAAAAAAAAAAAATTAAAACTTAAGTCTCAAACTTGCCCTTTATGATTTAAGAACACCCTTAACGATGAAGATAATGATCAAAATTCAAATGTTTGAAATCATGATCAATATACAGTGCTAGATTTGATAGAAGCTGTGCCAAACAACCCTTTCAGAGATCATACCCCGTGAGGAAGTTTTAGACTGTAATCAACGAAATATAGACTGTACAAAATGTAATCGACGACAGTGTGCCAAGAAATCAGTGATAAATTCATTTTAAGAAGTGTTTTTAATTTTAACCCACAAGAAGATCAGATTCAGGAAGTGGAATCGGATGAAGAAGGAACCGTCGAAGATGAATAGAAGTCGATGAAACCAGCTTCTGATGCATTAGGTACATTCATAAAATTTGCTGAATCTAACAAAAACTACAACTCTGAAGAACTCATAAATCTGTATATAGCCCGTAACTTTTTTTTAATAAGAAGAGTCCAGATTGCGAAGGAAACATGATACCAGAGGCTTTTTTAAAAATGTAATGGTCATATTAATTTTTTACTAAATGTACAATGTAATATACATCTGCACTGTAGAGTTTATATTAAATTATTAGAATTTAATTGTGCATTCCATGTTTTTCTTTAATTCTCCCAATTGTTAAAATGCCAAATAAAGAACAGTACTTTTCAACTATTTATACAATGTGCACATAAGTTCATAATGTAGGAGAATTAAAATTAATTAATTAATTAATATATTTGCTATTGAAATAATTTTCTAACAAGATTTACTTAAAAAATAATAGAACCCATATTAATAAAACACATTCGCACCTTATCAATACGAATCCTTATAAACTGTATTTATCACAACATTTAAAAATTTATCTTTAAAAAAATGAAAACGCATACCAAACATTATTTACAAAAATAAATAGTTTTTCCCTAATAAAATAACTATTATTTTTTTTTTAATTTAACACAAAACATAGTAAAATCCAATTGTTGGCATTATTTGTTACTTATCAAAATTCAATATTTCAAAAGCCCTTATTCATCTTTTAAAAATGATTTCAAATAATGCAAAATATTAACTAAAACATTTTAATTAATTTTTATTTAATTTGAAGATGAAAAAAATGGAATAAATAATTAAATAAGTAAAATTTCTAAAAAGGAAAAAAAACCCATAAAAGTTAACGGATAAAGAATAATAAAATAAACTTTCTTTAATTCCACAAAATACATCCTCTGATTGACCAAGTTTAGAAAATTACCTTCTTAAGACCAGAAACATTAAATACATTAGACAAGCAAAAAATGATTATTTCATTGCAATACAATAGATATTAAAACCGGTAATTTCATGAAAAACATACCTTTTGCTATGTTGTAACAAAAGAGAAATTCAATACCAAAATATTTTTAGAAACTTAAGAGCTTATTTTAAAGCAAACATTTTTATCTTTACAAAAAAGAAGAATTTGAAACAGACTGTATAAATAAATTTCAAAATGTTTTTCGTTTTAAAAAGCATCCTGTAATTCAAGTAAACAGACAAACAGGAAAACATCGTCGACAAAGAAATATATTTCACGAAGTTAAGAAAAAAAAATCAAAAGCCTCAGGCAACCTGATCTTTAATGCTGCTAAAAATGGGAAAGCTATTTCTTAAAAGTTGTTTGTTTAATATAATAATATTTAATGTAATACCATTCACACCTAAAATAAGGAGATTTTATTCAGATTAATGCTAATAATAAAACATCAACGTACGAAATTAATATTTTTTAACTTAAAAATCATAGTTGAGTGTTTACATAAAACAAGATATTATTTTATTAAAATAGGGACAAAGGTATTTTAATAATGTTTTGTCAAAAGATAGCTTTTACTATACAATGGATATTGGTTTTGATAAAGGTAATAACAGTTCCTTTTTATAATTTGCTCAGGATATTTAATGTTTATTTTTAACTTAGAAATTGACTCATACTTTAAGTGGTATGCTAAAGCTTTCTGACAATTATACAAAATAATTTTAAAATATATGTATAGAATGCTTGATTTATTAAATAACATTGTTTACTTTTATTGATTTAAGGTAGAAAAAGTTCTTTGTTAAAATAATGTTAAAATGTACCGTAAAAGTGGAAATATTTCACGTTTCAGTAGAAAATAATGCAATGCACTTACAATAGATATTGCAATGAATACAAGGTAAATTTAATACTGTAATAAAAAAATATTTTTTAACATAAAAGTAATTGTTAAACTCTTATTTTTTTGGCTGAGTAAATTTCGATTTAACACTTTTTGTTTTTAAAAAGACTTTTTAAATGTATATTTTTAAATGGTTTTATATTATGTTTTACGCACCTTTAAGCAATGTCTATACATTTGTTTTTCATTTTGATGAATTTAACTCTTGTTACTTCTTAGTGATTTTCTGGGTAGGTTCTTTATTAGAATTATTGATATATTGTTGCGTGAAACCTATCTAAACTGCACCTGTATAATAACGCTACTTTACTTTGAACAAAAACGTCCCATGTTAAGAAAAATAGTGAAATGCAGTTACGATAGATAATGCTATGATTACAAAAAAAAAAAAAAAAAAAAAAATGATAGTTGAAAATATACTTTTTCCTTTCTAGTAATTTTCTGATGAAAGCTATTTATTAGAATTATTGATATAAATATTGTAAAATCTATCAAAACTGCGCCTGTATATTAATGCTACCTTGCTTTAAAAGGAAACATTTCATGTTTCGGTGGGAAATGGTGAAATACAGTTAAAACAGATAATTTAATTAATAAAAGGTAAATTTAATACTATAATAAACATATTTTTTAACATAAAAGTAATTGCTGAAAATATTCTTTTTCCTTTCTAGTGATTTTCTTGCGAAAGTTCTTTATTAGAATCAGTCATATATTAATATGTACCGTAAAACCTGTCAAATTCTGAGTCTGCATATAACGCAACCTTTCATTAAATGAAAATGTTTCATGTTCCTGTTGAAAATGATAAAATACAGATATAGATGAGGCAATGAATAATAGGTAAGATTGAATACTAAATAAAATAAATTTTAAAATAAAAGTAATTGTTGAAAATATTATTGTTCCTTTTTTAAGGATTTTCTGGGTTTTATTTATTTGAATAATTTATATATTAAAATGTAGGTAAAAGCTACCAAACTTTCTGTATACAATGCAACTTTGCTTTAAACAGAGAACTTTCATGTTTCGGTTGAAAATAGCAAAATACAGTCACAATAGATGAAGGAATTAATAAAACGGAAGTTTAACTAAAAGTAATTTTTAGAATAAAAGTATTTGCTGAAAATATTGTTACTTTTTAATGATTTTCTGATGAGATTTTTTTTTTCAATTATTAATATGTACACCAAAATCTATCACAACTGAATTTGCATATAACGTAATTTTGCTTTAAATGTAAACAATTCATGTTTCAATGAAAAATATTAAAACAAAGTTAAAATACATGATGAGAATAATAAAAGATTGGTTAATAGATAATAAAATTAAGTTTTTAACATAAAAGTAATTGTTAAATATGTTCTTGTTACTTTTTAATAGCAAATCTTTCAAAATATTTCAATGAATACCTTTTTATTTATTTATTCATTTTTCACAGATCTACAGACAATCAATCAAAGAATGTAATCAATGCGCATAACTTAATACATAAATCAATGAGAAAAAGAAATGTAGTCCCTATAATAAATGTATCCATCTGTAGGCTAAATAACATTATCCTCAAGTGGACAGTTCTCTGAGATTTCGGTTTTGGAAAAACGTTTCCATTTACGATAAGGCCTTCTTTGCCACATCAGTCAGGCAGCAGATAAAGAGGACGGAGGTTTGGGATATTGATGGAAAATACACTATTTGTATGTATTTAATATAAAGTGTTGAAGATGGAGAAATCTTTACAAAGCTGAAATTCACAAGGATTGTTAGAATTTTAAATAATCCAAATTATGGGTTTTATCTACTTTTTGTTTAAAAAAAAGTTTATTACAGGTTGATCCAAAAATAAAAAGAATAAAACTCAATAATTTGAGAAATGCAGACAATATTATGATGTGATTTTCACAGAAATCTATAGAAAATCATACATTTTTATAAATATATAATATGAGCTTTCAAATGTTCAGATTTACTCAAAAGGCAATTAAAATAATCAAATAGAGATGTCAATAGGTAATTTTATTTAAAATATCTTAAGACTTTCAAACCTTAATCGGGGTCGTTCTCAGAAAATATTTCAGTTTATTTAAAATTAAAAAAATATATATGTTATATGTACCGATAAAAACTAACAATACTTTATCTTATTAATATAGTTAGTTTGTAAGAGAAGGGCATTCTAATATAATACCAAATTTTATCCGGTCTGAAATAAAGATTTTCAAACTATAATCTTTGCATCCGACAGATTAAGTAATAAAAAATATAAAAATTCCCAGAAAATATTATGTGATGAAAAAAGAACCTACGCCAGGAAAACAAAGAACTGTAACTATATCTTTATTGCGATATGATTTTAATCTATAATGTAATCGCCATCTGCTTCCACAATCCCAGACAACTATAGTTTCGTTCTGAAGTCTGGTGTTTGTAATTCAAAAACGTGAGCATATCCGTTGTGAGGTCGCCGATATTGGAAAATGCTATTTCTTTCCTCCTTTTTTATTTTTTTTCCTTACATTACTGCAGCTAAATGAAGAATAAAGCGGATGCAGCCTCAAATTTAATCTGTTATCTTTTACTAATTTTTTTCTAATCTTTCAAATAGTCTTACAGGATGAAGTTTGAAATGAATATTAAGCATTGGGACATATGGACAAATTTATGTCTGTTAATACATACTTTTATATTTACTAGAATTAAATATATGAAAATGAATACACGTATACATAAAGATTTTGATTTATATACCAAAATATTTATACATGTGTGTGATATGATTGATTTTTATGCACATTATGAGCTGATGCATTTTTAAAATCTGGGGAAAGAAAATGATTATTTGTACTTTATACATAAATATAGTGTGCAAGGATGAAGATTGGAACCCGCTATAATGATAAAAATGCCTTTCCACCCTTTTCATTCAACGTTTAGCAGATTATTTTATAGATTTATAGGTCAATACCTCATCCAAATGCATACATGATAAGGTATTACAGCAAAAAATAAAAACACATAAGTACGTTTTTTTTTTTTTTTTTGCAAATCATTGACTAATCACATTTAAATTTAATAAAATGTTTACTGCTGCTTAAAAACTTCGTGAAAATATCACTTACAATTTTAACAATTAAATTTCATTTCGTAATTATTATATACGTCAATATGGAAAATGTATTCTATTACAACATGTACGTAAGCGAAAAGTTCACTTTTTTATAAACAATTTCCCCACACATTACATATCAATTATTTAAATTTATCAAATTCAAAAAATTCATTCTTGTTTAATCAAAGCTAGCAAACACATATAGATCTTAAACTGGGTTTTGAAAGTTAAATAACAATGTTGTACGATGAATTTATCTGGGCTCCTTCAAAATCTTTTAAGGGAAGCACATGATTCTCAATGCCTTTTAGTTATCAAGGCCTGCTCTCATCTTTAAATAATTTTAATGTTATCCTGCACACTATGGAAAAATAAAAATCTATCTATAACAAACATTATAAAAATTAACTATGTTTGCCTTCTTAAGAATAATCAGTATCTTTGGACTATTTTTTTAAGTATTTTAGAATGACATATTAGGAAATGATTTGATGAAAGAAAATGATTTCATGAAGTAAAAATTTAACTCTGAGTAGAAAAAATTAAAAATATTAATTGAAAAAAAATTAGAAGAGAGAAAAAAATAGAAAAAAGAAAATACATGAAATACATGAAAAGAAAATTAGAGAAAAAATTAGATCTAAATTTCGCTGACAGATGGCACTTTTAGCGCACATTTACAATAGTTTCTGTATTTTATTACAATAAAACATACTCGACAGGCATGGTTTTCAGGCATCCCATAATCGTTACGAGCATGTTCCACAACTGATCGCGGTGAGTTCTGGAAAATGCGGAAAGCATTTCGTGAAATGCTATCTTTAAAATCAGGTAAAATTAATAAATCAAACTTTAGCTATCGTATATGTATGCGAAATGTTGGTTTAAAAAAAATGCCCTCTGGTGGTGAAACTTTGGG
Organism: Maratus speculifer; assembly: GCA_964019185.1. Classification (NCBI taxonomy): domain Eukaryota; kingdom Metazoa; phylum Arthropoda; class Arachnida; order Araneae; family Salticidae; genus Maratus; species Maratus speculifer. The sequence goes on along the minus strand of OZ025296.1, from coordinate 146,817,851 downwards.
CTTTTTTCGCTTAAACAATTTTCTATCTCTCCATTATGTCCTGTACAAAATTTCAAAAGTTTCGTCAGTAGACAACTTTAAAATAAGCTCATTTAATTATGGACACTCTGTATATTATAAAGTAAAAACATTCCATGAATAACGCTGACGTCATATCGATGGAAACCACGTGCACAAGCAATTTCGTTTCATTGCAAATTTTTTATCTTCTAAATGTTGCATAATTTGAATTTTTACCCCGTCACGTAGAAAACTTTAATAAAAATATATTGATTTTCATAAATTCGCTTTATATTACATACTCTCTGGGTCGCTAACTATAGAAGCGTATTTAGAAAACCAAGTACAGTAGAACCCCGCTAATTCGGACCCCGTTAATCCGGATCGGTTTGGTAATTTTTTTTTTTCATCTTTGAGAAGGGATTAGCTAATTTCCATAACATTAACTTGTTTTATCGTCATCGTATACTGAATTTAAAAAAAAACTTTTTTTGAAATCTTTTCGGAAAAATACCTTAAGCTTCTTATTTAAACTCTTATTTAAACTACATCTAACGAACTACTTATGCTCAAGCGAATTCACGACCATACGACTCGCAAAAGGTATAGAAAACTGGCACAGAAGAAAATTACAAACTTTTTTATTACAAAGTAAATATTTTTACTGTCTATAAATATTCAATAAGTTTAACATAAATGTGATTTTCCGTAAGTTTTTTTTTTAATTTTATTTCACTGTTTTTTTCATTCTCCGGATAATCCGGATTGGGTCTGGTCCTAATTAATCCGATTTATCGGGGTTTTATTGTATGTGGTTCAACAATATGGATGCACTTTTGTAAACCATATGTAGTACATGCAAAATTAAATTTAATTATAATAACACTGAACCAAGATCGAAGTAAAAAGAAAAATAGGAAAAAAAAAAGATTATCTGGGTGTTATTTAGTTTAAAAAAAATGTTATTTCCAAATTTCGATTAAAGTTTTATTCCACACCTAAGTGCAAATAATAATTAAATGTACTTAGTTAAGTAATAGAGAAGACTAATCTTACAAAGATGTGAAAACAGTAAAAATATTTATAAAGGAAAAGTTTATTTAATTTAAAAGATTTTTATAAATGTGATTTATACTATGTACTCTCTGGCCTGCCAACTACACAAGCGCTTTTAGAAAATTAAGTTGTGTGGTTCAAAGATATGGATCCATTTTTATAAATAAAATATAATTCATGCAAACATAAATATGATCTGATAACACATAGAAATTTTTGAAGAAAGAAAAATAAATAAGAAAAAAAAAACAACAAGGAAAAAGAATAAGATCTGAAAATTATTCAGTTAAATAAAAAATAAATCTTCAAATGTGTAAAAAAAAATTGGAAGCTCCACATCTATGAGTAAATTATTATTAAAATGTAATGTTATGTAATAGAAAAAACTCTATTTTTCAAATATGTGAAAACAATACGAATTTTATCGTAGAAAAGATTTATTACAATAAAATGATTTGTACAAATGCCATCTATACTATTATATTTTCTGTATTCTAATTACATAAGTGCATTTACAAAACTAAGTTGCACGGTTTAACAATATAGGTCCACTTCTGTAAATAATGTATAGTTCATGCAAATTTAAATAGAATTCTAATAATACATACTAAAATTCGAAGAAAAAAAGAAAGAAAAAAAGAAAATAATCTGGGGATTATTCAGTTGAAGAAAAATGAAACTCCCAAATTTACAGAAAGTGCAATATTCCACACCTACACGTAAATCATTAGTAAAATAAAATCCCATGCAATAGGAGATTGCTACCTTACATAATATGTGAAGGAGGGAAACCTTGCACTCTGGTCTCACCTTTTATTTCTTGCCTTAAACACCCCCCCCCCCTCTGGGATCCAATTGGAATGGACTCGGGAGGTGAGCTCGCAGAGGAGTAAGAGGAGCAAAGATGCGGGGAGAGGGGTGTGGCCGCGGATCCCTGGGAGGCAAGGGAGCAGACGGGATGGAGGAGTTATTTTTAGCTCGTCCGGACAGGTAAAGGTGAAACGGGAAAAGAGGGGTCGAGAGACGAGGGTGGGAAAGGAAGGATGGAAATCGCTTTCGTCAGTGGAGATTGCGGATCAAGGGAGGTCTACTTCCCTGTATGATTCGTTTGGAATAAGAAAAGGAAGGGGGATGGAGTTCAGCAGAAAGTCAGATCAGAGATAATTGAATGATTACGAGGAAAGGGTTATATAATAAGAGGCCTATTGTGAGCCATAATGCAATTAATATGCAGTTCTGAGAGACCCTTGGATTTTTGAGAAATTATAGAGGAAAGCGGGAGATTTCATGGCTGTACGAGTATAAACAAAATGGTGTTTTCAGTGCAGGATTGATTAAAATTTCCGGTATTAATATGATCATCCATACATTAATTTTGCATAAAGCATCTTTTAATAATTTGTAATTGAATGATTACGTGGAAAGGGTTCACTGTTAAAAATTTTGCTCTAGTTTGAACCAAATTTTAGTGCTCGGTAGCTACCATCATAAAATAATAAATCTCATACCAACATTTGGAGCTTCCTAATTCAATCTCGTTCCAACAATTGGAAATATGCTTCAACAGGAACTCCATATATTGGTTCAAGATTTCACCATTTTTCAGTAGCAGCTATTGGGCATCAAAATTTGATTCAAAGTAGGGCAATATTTTTAAAAGTGTTATAATAAGAGGCCTGTTGTGAGTTATAATACAATTAATATGCAGTTCTGAAAGACTCTTGTTTTTTTAAGAAATTATAAAGGTAAGCGGGAGATTTCATGGTAGTAAGCACGAGCATAAGCAAGATGGTGTTTTCAAATCAAGACGTGATTTAAATTATTGATATTAATATGATCACCCACAGACATTTTTCATAAAGCAACTTTTAATAATTTGTAATTGAATGATTACGAAAAAAGGGTTATAATAAGAGGCCTCTTGTGAGTCATAATGCAGTTAATATGCAGTTTTGAAAGACTCTTGGTTTTTGAGAAATTATAAAGGTAAGCGGGAGATTCCATGGTAGTAAGCACGAGCATAAACAAGATGGTGTTTTCAATTCAGGATGTGATTAAAATTGTTGGTACTAATATGATCAATGATACGTTAAATAAGACATTTTTCATACAGTAACTTTCAATAATTTGTAAAACTTCCAAGAGAAAAAACAAGCAGTTATTAGTAACCGCGTTTCTGTTTTGTCCGTAAGTCGTACGGGTAACGAGTTTTTGCCAATCATGATTTGCCTGTACCACGTACGAGTACCTATACTCCAATCATAATTTATTATTCTCACCAGCAAAATTTTATTGTAAATTTTGTATTACTGAATCCGAGCATTTTTATGAGCCAAAATTTTTGTTTAAAAAAAACGGTGATATAAAAGATTAAAAATTCTGTAAAAGACATGAAAAGAAATAGACATTATTATAAAGTTTTTTCAAAAATATTGATCAGTTAAAGTGGTTAAAACAGTTTTGTAGTTATCAATGATAAGTTGTTTATATTTTACAAATAAAAACATTTAAATGAAAGTAATTGTGAATTATAATGTAGCGCATATGCAGAGTTCGCCAATACTTTGATTTTCTTTTAGAAAATCAAAAGATTTTATGGCAACACGGAGTGAACATACTCGTGGTTTCTACACAAAACATGTTGAAATGCCTGTATTATTTTATAAATGTCTATGGTAGTCGAAAGTTAAATAAACCTTTTTCAAAAAACTTTTAATAATTTGGAAATATTTCAGAATAAAAATAAAGCATTACTGTTATAATAAATTTCTAATTTTATTTTATAATTCTGTAGAAAAAAAAACACCAATATAAAGGTAATGTGATCAATATGCAGTTACTAAAAATACTTTGAGATTCTATAGATAGAAACAGTAGGTTTCCTCGAAGAAAAAAATGAAACAAGGAAAAATTACAGAAATAATTTTGTCCTGCATATATGAAGATTATTAAAATTATTATTATTTTTAACTTTTAAAGTAAAATAGTAAAAGTAAAACAATTCTTAAACAAAGTTTACGGGAAGAAATATATATATGAACAATCCTTCTTTTTTACAAAAAAATGTTGCTTTATATAAACTGACTTCAAATCAAAATTTTCCAAGTTAAAATTTCTGAAGTTAATCGTTTGTTTAGCCTACAGTGGACTCTCTCTGAACACTCACGAGACCGGTCAAAAATGTTCAGATTATGGAGGCGTTCATTGTAGAGAAAGATTGGAAATGCATTACAACTACTTCTAATACAGGGTGACCAAGCCAGAAGTTGATCACATATGGTTGATGAAATAGGTCTTTTAATATATTTCCTCCCTTTTTAGTTTTAGAAGTAAATTAACATAATTACTCCAACATTTAATAAATGTCCTATCATGGACAAAAATGGAATCTGCTGAAATTAAATAGCACCAAAGTTATAACCAAATCGTTTCTTTAATGGCCATTTTCCCATTAATTAATCAGTCGAAACTTCCAAAATTAATCTTTAAAATATATGTTTAAGCTGTGATTAATAATAATTCGTATAAAACAGTTATTTTATATAAGCGAAACAGAAATGGAATTTTTAAACCCTACCGTAATTGTCTCTATCTAATCAAAAACTAAATTTTTGTTTTTGCTAATAATAATAATAATAAATGCGTTCTCTTGTCTTACAACAAGCAGCTGACAACAAGTACTCCAAATTTTTAACTGAAGATTTTATCTGAAGTATTCAAACAAATTGCAACTTCAAGTGCATGTTTAAAATCTGGCAGAGATTTTGCCTGGTTCGTTGAACCTTTTTATTCTTATGCAACAGTTTCTTCGAATTTCCATGAAAGGGGAAATTGAATTCAGATTGCAAACAAGTGTTTAATTTGCAGAGAGATAGAATAGAGATGGGGACCAAAAGTAGTGTTCATAATACCGAGTTGTTCAGATTAGAGATAGTTTAGAATACTGGGAGTTCATCTTTTGTTAAGTCTATGGATATTCGCTAGGACCATAGAAATGTGTTCATAATAATAATGTGTTCTCAATTTTTTTTCTTTCTTTTTTGAATGGATGATATCAAAATTTTCTCCTTCCATGCAAATTATCATTCCTCGCACAGCTAATTTTTTTTAGCATTTCCTTATATTTCTGCAATATATGTTCCTTCTTTTGAATAAGCTAGATTTCTCATTTGCCAAGCATATTTAGTTTTTTTTTTTTTTTTTTTTTTTTCCTAACTTTCACTAACACTTCCCTGTGTATTTTCTTTCTTTCTTTCATTCTTTTTTTTACTTTCTTCTATCTTTACAAGACGAAAGTATTGGATCCATGAAAATTTTCGACTTCCGGTTTTCGACGGATTTATAGATTTTAGAAGGTCCTGAACACGTTTTGACTATTTTTAGAAAATGTCTGTCTGTGAGTCTGTGAATCTGTCAGTCTGTCTGTCTGTCTAACAAAAAATTTGTGGCGCTCTATCTCAAGAACTAATGCTCGAAATTTTATAAAATTTTATGTTCAGTTAGACCTTGATATGAATTAGTGCCTATTGGTTTTTGGTGTAAATTGGCCTGCAGGTGGCGCTGCTATACTACGTTTTTCATGATTTTAATGATTGCTATATCTCAAGAACTAATGCACAGAATTTCTCCAAACTTCAGATTCTGTGAGACCTTGATATACATAGACGCTGATTAAGTTTTGGTGTAAATTGGCCTGCAGGTGGCGCTGCTATGCCACATCTTTCACGATTTTCATAATACCTATATCTCAAGAACTAATGCACAGAATTTCACCAAACTTCAGATTCCACTATACCTGAGATACATTGCCACTGATAAGGTTTTGGTGTAAACTGCCCAATAGGTGGCGCTGCTATGCTACATTTTGCACGATTTTTGCGATAGCTATATCTCAAGAACTAATGCAGAGAACTTCATCAAATTTCAGATTCTGTTACACTAGAATATATAACATAATTAGACGCTGATTACATTTTGGTATAAACCTCAAAACAGGTGGCGCTGCTATGCTACGTTTTTCATGATTTTCACGATAGCTATATCTCAAGAACTAATTCACAGAATTTAACCAAACTTCAGATATGGTTTAATTAACGTGATTTAAATAGAAGAAAGTTTTGTGATGGCCACAACATACTATTTTTTTAATCTTTCGATTGAGTAACTTTGCGTTCCATATTACATATTGCGAATTATCCGGAAAGATCGGGACCGAGGCCGATCCGGTTAAGAAAAAATCCGGATCATTGGAAAATTTTTAAAAACAGCTATTTTCATTTTTTTTTCAATTAATTTCCTTTCACCCTTTTCCAGTCATAGAAGTTATTTATTTATTTTAGTTCATTTAATTTAATTTAATTTTTACATTTTTACATTTTTTTTTCTAGGTAAATTAGAAAACGGTAAGAAGTTATTAAATATATATACTCTGTAAGAACAAACACGAACGGAAGGATAAGGGTCGGTGTCTCTTTTTTGGACACCATGGGACAAAATAAGTAATTTTTCTATCACCTTCAGCGAATCTGAAGATAAAGAGACATTTTAGCGGGAAAAAATATGTGCGTTAGACTCTGGCACGTTCCAAGTAAGATGTTTTAGATTCTAGAAACAGTTTATTTTATGACTGCTCTTTTTTCATTTGTTGGCGATTTTATTATTTCAAGATTAGGAAATGATAAGCAGTTAATTAACAGTTAATTTTCATGGCAACCGATAAAATTTACTCTGCAGCACGTAAAGAAATTTCACTTTAAAAATCCGATAGTACAATAATGGAAATGGTACAGGCATTGCTATCACAGCGGACATGAGCCCACTTACAACGGATTTCTTCTTTTTTTAATTCAGGGAGGATCTGCTAGCCCTAGCCAAATATTTACACAAAAAACTTAATTCATTTCTAAGCACAGTTTCATACACTTTTCGATGGTGCGATATTGAAAATGGAACAAAAATCTCTATTACAGCGCCTTTTTTGTTGAAATACTTCAAAATTCAAAGAAAACATGCTTGCTACAATAGCCAAAAGCATCCGAGTACAATACTTTCTAGCAAACAAACTCAATAAAGCATTTATTAAACACAATAAAAAGCTTCTTTACTAAACTAATTACTTAGTGTTTTCAATCAAACGAAATTAGACGGAAAAGCACATTTAATAGAGTAAAAGAATTTAGATTAATTAAGAATATCGAATATTATTAAAATACAATAAATTTTCTAAAGAGGTATTTTTTATTTGAAAAATGAAGCTTCTTTTTGATGAAAGAGATTTAAATAGTTTGCATTCTTTGATCAATAATGTACGTCGGCATGGCAACAGGATAAAATATGGTATACATTAAATAGTACTGACAATGATAAGTAATGAATTATTTATGTATTTTATAGATATATTTTTTTAATAAATCGGCAATTTAAGCCAAATAAAATTTTTTGTGCCTATGGAAGTTTCTTCCCAAGGAGGAATGAAATCAGTAATAACTGAGATTAGATTTATATAATGATTAGTAAAAAAACGCTGATTTTTTATTTATTCGTTTATTTTCAAATTTATGGTGGATCTGCTAGTCATACCCAAACACTCACAGAAAAAAATGGTTCAATTTTATGCATAACTTCATACGCTTTTTGATGGTACAATACTGAAAATTGTCCAAAAATCACTGTTACATTGCCCCTTTTCAGGGAAATACTTCAAAACTGCAGGAAAATATGGTTTGTACAACCAAAAATAAACACAAAAATTTTGGCTTAATTCCATGCATATCTCCATGCACTATTTGGTGGTACAATAGCGACAGACGGAACATAGACTGACAGACAGACAATTTGTATAAACGATTTTTTTAGAATCTCTGACCCCTAAAACGCGTAAATCCATCAAAAATCGGATATTGAAAAAAATTTCGAGTAGAATACTTTCTTCATTTGAAGATAGCAGAAAGTAACAAACAAACTAAATAAAGCATATATTAAACATAATAAAAAGTTTCTTTACTAAAAAAACCAAATGATTTATGTATCCAATCAAACGAAATTAGATGGAAAAGGACATTTAATAGAGCAAATAATGCAGATTAATTAAGAATATTAAATATTATTAAAAGATAATAAATTTCCTAAAGAGGTATTTTTTACTTGGAAAATGAAGCTTTTTTTTAATGAAAGATATTTAAATAGTTTGCTTTCTCCGATCAATAATGTACGTTGGCATGACAACAGGATAAAATATGGCATACATTAAATAGTATGGACAATGATAAGTAATGAATTATTTATGTCTTTTATAGTATGACTTTTTTAAAGCATAAATTGGCATTTAAACTAAGAGAAATTTCTTGTGCCTATGGATGGTTCTCTGCAAGGAGGAATGAAATAACCGAGTGCTAAAAGTAATAACTGATACAAGGTTTATATAATAATTAGTTATTTATTAATTTAAAATAATATAATAGAAATTATTTATTAATTTATGATAGAAATTAATTATTGATTTATGGTAGAAATTAATTATTAATTTATGATAATATAATAATATAAATTATTAATTAATTTAATTATTTCGTAGTCTAGTGTACTATTAATAGTACACAAAACAGTACATGAGAATAATTTTGTTTTAAGAAATACTTTTTCTACTATTTACATGCTTATGTTAGTGTGTGGCTATGCATTTGCTATACGACTTTATTTATATTTAGGCATTTAGTAATAATAACAATTATTATTATTTCCCTAATTATCTTTGCGCTGTTTGCGATACTTTTATTTTACGCATATATTTTATTCTTTAATTTTAAAATAAAAATCACTTTGTTAAAAAGAATCATGTGTAATAGGGTGGAGCGAAAAAAATTATTTTTTAAAAATCAAAAACGGGTAGGTGCCAAAAGTTGCCTCTATACTAGTACATCAACTGCGTGAAATTTTACTGCTGAAAAAAAATGACTTGAGTCTGCGCTTTTGCTCCAAAAATCGAAATTTTGGGTAAAGTTTGTCATTTTTTGACATTTTTTCAAAAAAATTAAAAAATTCCTACAGAGCTGGTTATTATTTAAAAGTGTTACTTAAACCTTTATGAAGTTTAAGAGGTTTAAGTGTTACTTAAACCTTTATATTTATCTGCTTAATAAATTTAAACTATAAAACAATATCTTTATTCTGTATAGCTGGAGCAAAACAGACAATTTTTGGTAAGAAGATTTGGTACCACTCTATTGGAACATACAACGAAATGTTGTTTTGAATGCATTTCTTACCTATCTGCTTTTAAAACTATTCTGTAACTCGTAGATGTGGCTGCATTTCATATCCCACCCGTCTTAGCCACCCAACAATCTAGGCCCAGTGTTTTATTTATGTATTGAATTGTTATTTTTTTTCCCGAAGAAGAGCATAAGTTTTCTATGTATCAAAGTAGTTTACCTCATCTTTGTTTTCACTGACATTGGATGCTACTGGTGTGACCTTCTGCATGTATATTTTTATACCTTGTATAACAGAGGAAGAAGCTGAGTAATGTATTAGGTATGTTGCTAATTAAACCTATTCAGCAGTCTATTATCTTCATTAAATTTTCATACAGTTAATACATTATAATTGGGAGTTCTGTAACCACAACATTTTTTCAATCAATTGCATTATACATATGTAATAATATGCCTAAAAATTGATTGTATGAATTCAATTTCTAGTATGTCATCATTTACTGTACCTATTACATTGAATATATTTTGAGAAGCTAGCAGTTTAATATTATGACGATCGTCACAGAGGATTGCAAACAAAATTTGTGTGTAAACCAACAACATTTCGAAAGATGTTTTAGTATTTGTTTTATATCATTTTCTGTGTTGTTTCGTAGTCGAGTAATTTCTAATAAGTTTTTAGGCCTATTCTTTAGGTGTGTATTACATTTGGTATAAAATATCCCGCGGTATAAAGTTTGATTATATATTTTGTGAGTAAATCTATAGTCTCTGATTGCCAATCTATGCTTATATAAAGCGGAAAATTTTATTCGCTTTATGAGCTGTTTTTTTGTGCGAGATGTTTTCTAAATTCCTATTCCCCATTTCTTCTGAAAAATAGCTTTCCTTATGAGTTAACTTTGCAATCTCCGACAGAAATTTCTAGTCTGTTCTGAGTATCTTTTACTTAATTTGAGAAAATAATTTTTCAAAATAATTATCTATTTTATAAAAAATTGCAATATGAAGTGAATAGTACGTATACAAAGATTTTCTTATTGATCCAGTGAATTCATGTAGATTATAACGTTTTACATCGACTTTTCTAATAATTGACGCAGAGGAAATTCAGTGGAATTGAAGTAGCAAATGATCCATTATTATACACAATTCTAAGCTTACCCAATGCAAAATGGTTCACAGCGACAAATAGAATTCTCCTAAATTTAAATGAGTACTTATAGTTGATTAGAGTCTGTACATTCTCTCAAAAAGTACTATGCATTATAAGTTTATGCCCAGGACAGTTCAGCATCAAATACTGTTCACTTATAAAATGGGGATCTAAAAGTTAATAGAAAATTACCTGGCTACAAAAACACTTAGAAAACGGCATTAATGCAAAAAATGTTATTTCAACAACGGTTGCTCTGCACGTGCAAAACAAATTCCCATTGCAATTCTCTCTGATGATCACCAGAAATCACATTAAACAGCTAGCTTCTCAACATATACAAAATGCAAAAGCAGAATAAATGATGGCATACTTATAGTTGAAATACCTGAAATCAACTTTGAAGCAGATCATTAGGTAAAAAAATATAATTGACTGAAAAAATGTTGTGGTAACAGAACTTCCAATCGCTTTCATCAACTAGATGTAAGTTTGATAAAGATAATAGATGGCCGAATAGATTCCTTTAATAATATTCCCGTACATTACTCTACTTGTCATTTATTTGTATAAGCTGTAAAAATATACATTAAGATAGTCACAGCAGCGTGTGGATACAAAGAACAGATAAACTAGGTGGATGCATCGAAAACATGCCAAATTTTGATACAGAAAATCACAAATCAATATATAAATAAAACGCTGTACTAAGATGATAGAATAGTTGGAACGGGTGGTATATGAGATATAACCACCTCCATGACGTATGTCCAAGGTAGTTTTGAAAAGAAAAGCTGTTTAAAAAACAACAATTCATTGTATGTCCCAATAGAGTGGTAATGCCGTTTTCTTTCTAAAAGTTGTCTGTTTTGCTCCAGCTATACGGAATAAAGATATCGTTTTATAATTTGAATTTGTTAAGCAGATAAATATAAAGGTTTAAGTAACACTTTTAAATAATAACCAGCTCTGTAGGAATTTTTTAATTTTTTTGAAAAAATGTCAAACAATGACAAATTTTACCCAAAATTTCGATTTTTGGAGCAAAAGTGCCGACTCAAGCCATTTTTTTTTCAGCGGTAAAATTTCACACAGTTGATGTACTAGTATAAAGGCAACTTTTGGCACCTACCCGTTTTTGATTTTTAAAAAATAATTTTTTTCGCTCCACCCTAATCTATACTAATATTATAAAGAGGAAAGATTTGATTGTTTGTTTGTTTGAATTGAATAGGCTCCGAAACTACTTGACGGTTTTGAAAAATTCTTTCACCGTTGGATAGCTACACTATTTCCGGGGAACATAGGCTAATTTTTAATTGATTTATTCAAATATTTTCCTTAATAATTCAAAATTTCATTATTTTTCATACAGAATCAATTAAAATTTTTCCGATAAAAAATAACCATTTTCTTTCCCGTTGCCAAAAAAAATCAAAATATGGAAAATAATTTCTCCTCGGCAATTAATGTTTAGTTGAACAGTATCCACGTGAAAAATTAAAATAAAAAAAATTCAAAGGAAAATAAATATGACGTCATTTATTATATTATCGGAAGTTTTGTTTGCACAGATATCATATACACACCGAGGTAACTAATGGACACTAAATTAATGTTATTTTGCCTGGCATGGCAACCCGACTATTGTTATTTAATTATTAATAAAATGTTTTTTTATTTCCTTTCTCTTCTTTAAAATTATGTAAACTGTTTTGTTCTATACTTATTATTTAAATACTAATTGTCATTATTTTTTAAATAATAGAAAATAATTTAAATATATATATGAAACTGGTATTCGAAAACGATTTTTCCGCCAAATTAGTGTAAAAAATTATCGCGCCGACCTCAGCGCGTACATGACAACTGCACTGTTTTGTTTATGTATTAAGGATACTTTTAGATCATAAATCCGATTACAGAAAATTAGTCAGATTATTTAATTAGAAGTTATAAAATTTATGTTTTTTTTATTATGAAACAGTCGAAGGAAAGAAAATTTACTATTGCTGCCCGACTGGAGAATTAAGCTTGATGTTATTTTAAAAAACTATCGAAATGGCGATATTTTTAATTATTTGTTTACGTTTTTTTTTTTTTTTTTTTTTTTTTTTTTTTAATATATTTTTGCAAACATTTTTCCACTTTTATACACGCATCACCTTGGCGTGATTTTTTTTATGATGCCAATTTGGAGAACACTGCGTTTTCAAATACCAATTATATTTATATTACTCTTATTTATTTTCTATTATTTTAAAAAGGAAATAATAATAATAAACTAAGTCAATAAATAATTATGGAACAAAACAATTTATATAATTTTAAAAGAGGAAAGAAAAATAATGAAATAATTTACTCAAAAATAATCAACTATTACCGGATTACCACGTGAGGCATAAAATCGCAATTTGCTGCAATCGCGCCCACGGGATCCGTAGATGACACCTGCCCTACATATTATTGGCAATATTATTGTTTATACAATTTGTTTATATAATTTGGTAATACTTGATAATCTCATCGACCATTTGACATTAAATTTGTTATACGTAATTGTTACTTCATCAACCAATTTTAATTCGATGTTTATTTGTGTTTCTATTAACATTTTAGTAATTTATTGATTCTTTGGTTATTTAAAATAAAAATTATGTCCATTTGTATAATTTGGCGAAATTGATCGACAGAATAATCAAGTAGTCGAACAAAAAACTATCGTCAAGCTATAACATTAAATGCCAATAATGGATGATCGTAAATTTCACATTTATTTGAGGACAAACATGAAAAAAGTCTGGTACATTTGTAACAATATCGTTTCTAGCACTTCTAATGTTTGACACTAAAAATCATAATGGAATCGATTACAGAAGGTAGAAAGATTTTATTAGATGCAAACTAAAGACTTATTTTTCTACAAAATTTAGTCATCAAGATTATTTTGATTTAATGGATACATGTTAGCAACTGTTTTATAAAAGGAAGAGGCAGTGAAACTGATGTAATTTTAATGTTATTCAAATAATACAGCTTTAAAACATACTTTTTATGCTTCACTGTTCTACTAAATATATAAGTGAAACACCCTTCTTCGTCTGCCACCCCCACGGAGGGCATCCTTTCCTTAGGGCCTATATCCCAAGTGTAGATAAATAGCCGTCATAAATACAAACAAACAAAAACTCTTCTTTATCTGTCAATAATTCTTTACATTTTTTACCCTATGTATTCTTGCTCTAATAGATTAAGGTAGATAGGAAACTACAGTAGACCTGCTAGAAGAGGACGTTTATTAAAAAATGTAACATGAAATGACATTGTATGTAGGCTACCAGAACTACACATAGTGCCAGTTCAGATGTCGGGATTTTAAGAACTAAGAAATGATAATGTACAATCCGAAAGTTAATAGAGTTTGATAATCAATCTCACTAATCATTGCAATGCCCTCTAATCTAATAGTGTGATGACTCGAGAACATTTTGATTCATGTTGTCATAACGGTCTCATGTTCATACGAAACTCTACTATAAATGATAAAATAAAAGAGATGGTGCTTAATTGCCCAAATTTTCGCCAAGACTTACAATAGTACAATATTGCAATGGAGTTGGCATGATTTTCAGCAATACGGAAGAACATTCCAGGGTGGTCTATACTGCTTTAAAATAAAATTTTTAAATCGCCATTTTTTTTGAGTCAAGGTTCGTTTGGAAATATGGACCAGCGAAGCGGGCATAGCCTGCTAGTGTGTAATAAAGCGCAAAAAGTATTAGAAAGTTGTAATATTAGTTAAATCTTATTGTAACACAATGTTTTCTAAACAGCTTTAAATATTCTTTCTCAGCCTATTGTCATATGAATATTAATTGATTAATTTGCAAAACAGCAACATTCATTACCTGCCAGACAGTGAAATATTCGTTATACACTAATTAATATATTTGAAAAGCTAGTGTTAATGTTATTAACGTAAAAGTTATTTTTTTTTTAATTAAAAAAAAAACTTCAGACCCGAAAGTGTTAAGATAATATAATAATAGAAAATATTTACTAATTTATGATAATATAACAAGAAAAATCATTTATTAATTTAAGGTACTACAATCAAAATTAATTTTGAGAGGTAGCTGCCTTTCCGAATTAATGATGAATAAGAGATTTAATTTAAAAATAAGCACGTATGAATAGATATGAGCAATGAGAAATAAAAAGAGTTTTATAGGAATGGGCATCATTTTAAGGTGTAAAGATTTCATTAAAAATTCACCGAATGGAGCAAGACGGGAAAGAAACATATGTCAAAAGTTGTATATCACCCAGGGGATAAGAAACTTTACATCCGAAAAATAAAAGTTACATTTAAAGAAAATATTTAGCCATGAGAAAACATAATAAAAGTATTTCAATATCACATGGATAGTACAAAACACTGTACATATGTAGTAAACTAAATATTTACAGAGTTTAAAGGTTTTTTCCTCCGTTGTATAAAATAACTTCCTCAGTATTATACTTTTTTGTTTATTGAACCTCAGTTTAAAGTAGTCTGGCCAAAACATAAATTTAAATGTACTGAAATTTATTTAGAAAAATACATAGGAAACCGTGGGAAGAATCATTTATACAGTTGTAAAAATAACTTGAAAAAAGTTTAGAAAGTAAAAAAAAAATTTTTTAATCTTTTTATATGAATTATTATTATTGTTTTTATTATATTTATTATTATTATTAAAAAATATCTTCGTTCGGATTGAATTCGCGTTTAATTATTAACCATTCGAATTAAAAATTAAATTTAAAATTTCAGAAGAACAAATAATATTTATATTTAATACAATAATTAATGTTTCAGAATTGAGGATCAATAAAATAATGCTTGATACTTGCTTGTGAATGCTATTTTAATAGTTCAGATGAAGATGAACGCGTTATTTTAACTGTACTTTAATGTTATTATAGGTTTTTAACTTTGCAACAATTTGTACACCATTTAGTAAGCTTTTTACTTTTATTTTCATATTTATTTAAAAAAAAATCTATTTATCATGGTTAAATATTCTAAGACGTTTAACAGACCGGGAAGCGCGACAGCAGAGACAATCACCTCATCGAGTTCACGGATAAAAATCTAGGATTAGTTAAATCCCGAATAGCATATCAAAACGCAGTCGGTCTGTGAAATCATATCTTGGTAGAAAACACATAAAAACCTCATAATAGCATTTAAAGCCATAATATAAAATAGAATAAACTCAAACTTAATCAAAGTAACATGAAAATACTAAAATATTTCAAAATAATTCTAATCAGAGTTCATAAGTGTTGTAGTCAGTGGCGTAGCTATGATGGGTGACACCCGGGGCGGATGTAAATGGTGTCACCCCAGGCCATCATACTGTCATCCCCTTTCGATCCGCCATATTTTTTTCAATCACAATTCTACATTTTCTATAACAAATGACCATACCATTCCTTGTTTGCTTTTGTCCTCCTGCATAAACCCAGGAAGCGATTCATCACTCAACCCATAGTCCGCATAAGTCAATGTGGTGTTAATACAAAAAAGAAAATTCTTTCTTTTAAAATTTGTTTTTGCTACCAACTCGTTGGATAGTTAGGTTTTTGTTCCCTGGTGCATGTCTTATTTAGATACGCCATCCTGTATTAAAAATTTCACGTTCTCAAAGTAAAGAGAACTAACTCTATTGCGTCGTATACTAAAAATTTTATTTTATTTCAGAATTCCTTTCCAAAATCTTATAAGATTATTTGATTTTTTATTTGCAAATAAAGATTGGGAGTCACCTCTTAAGGGGTGACATTCGGGGTGGACCGCCCCCCCCCCCCCGCAAGCTACGCCACTGGCTGTAGATTTGAATTCCATTGCAGACTCTTTGGCGCGCAGACGACAAAAGTGTGAATTGAAGTGAAAGAATTTTAGTTTGCAGAGTTATTCTATGTATTTCCTTTTGAACAAAACATTTGATCGCGCAGTAATAATGTGCAGATAATGACTACCTATAAATAATTTATTGTTTTGTTTGTGCTAGTATTCGTCTTATGCCGAATTAAGTTATTTTTTTATTGGAAAATGTAACATTCAGTTTAAACGATATTTACTAATAACAGCGACCAATTATAAGGACTTTCATAAATCAGGCACGTAATAAAATAGTTATTATACGTTTATAATTTAGAAAAGATTTATTAACTAAATATTTTTTTAATTCATTCTTCTTTTATCGAATTCCGCATGAATAGTAACTTCAGTTACATTTAGAAACAACAAAATTATTTTATGATAAATATAAACAAATATTTTCATGTTTATTCAAAATTTTATTTTGAATGATCATTTTCAATGATTTTACCAAGATAACAATTTTTTTTATCGAACCCTTTTGGAACGGATTAAGTTCCTTGACCGATCACTCATTGTATGACAAAAATTTAAGACATAATTCAATCTTGAAATCGGACCATTTCTCAGGATTAATCTGATTACCAAGGAAGTTTGTGATAACTCATTAATAATATTAAAATGATCCGTATACGTTGCGTTTTAAAAATACTGAATAAATGTGTTTCATAAAAATCTTCTTTTTGAGTTCAGCGGATTTCTACAGGATGACTCTATATTCATGGTACAAACTGTAAGGATTGGTTCAAATCACTGTAATAATGCCTTAATGCATAGGAATGTATGGACGCAAGTGAAGCCTTCAAGTACAAAGACCAGGGGGTCAATTTGGTTTATCATTTTATTTCAAAATTTCTTATTCATATCAGAATATTCCTATACTATTCTCGTGTTTATTTAAAACAGATATATCATAACTTAAAGAAAAAAAATTTCTTTGAAACTTTCCGGTTTGAAATAGAAATTTTTGAATAAAAATAAATAAATAAATAAAATGAAATGAAAAAACGCAAAACTGGCACATCTGTCAAACACAGGAAATAGATGAAAAGAATCAGAACTGAATTTTTTTTTCAATTAAAAAATTTCCAGTTCATACCGGAAATTTTCAAAGAAGAATATTTTCTTTAAGCAATCATGATATGTCTGTCTTAAATAAAGATAAGAACAGCATAAGAATTTTCCGGTATGAATGAGAAATTTTGAAACAAAAATAAGCGCCGAATTGCTCCTTTTATGTTTGAACCTCAACGCGATACTTGCGCCTACACATTCCTATGCAAGAAATGATTGTTACAGTAACAACTGTAATTTTAAAATAACATCAGAGGGCCAATATGGTACATTATTTTACTTCAAAATTTCTCATTTATACCAGAAAATTCCTATAGTATTCTTATATTTATTAAGACGAAAATATCATGATTACATATAGAAAGAATTCGTTTTTGAAACTTTCCGGTTTGAAATCGAAATTTTTGAATAAAAACAAAATAAAATAAAATGAAAAAAGAGCAAAACTGACAAATCTGTCAAACATAGGAAATACATGAAAAAAATAAAAAATGGAGGGGTTTTTTTAGTAAAAAATTTCTATTTCACACAGAAAATTTTCAAAGAAGAAAATTTTCTTTATGTAATGATATATTTGCCTTAAATAAAAAAGAATAATATAAGGATATTCCGATATGAATGAGAAATTTTGAAAGAAAAATTAGGGTCGAAATGGTCTCTTACTGTACCTCAACATGTTACTTGCGCCTATACATTTTCCTATACAATATAAATGATTGCTACAGTGTCAAGTATCAACCATTAAAGCTTGTACCATGAATTTAAAGTCAACCTGTATAAATTAAAAAAATATATTTACTTTTATTGTTATACATAATTTTAAATATTTAAAGTAAAATATATATAGAGATATATGTATGAAATATACAATAACAACAATTTCCAGTTAAAATTCAGTATTTTACTTTCCTCGATTTTCTTATTTGAGCTAAAATGAGGGAGAAAAACTATTTAAGTAAAAAGATTTCACGAAAAAGGAAATTTAGCTTTTCATGTTGACAAAGTCTCATGTTTCTCCTTTATTGAAGGTTTTAGAACGAAAACTGATGTAATTTCCGCAAGCAGAAAGGACAGCCGTTATGTAATTCAAGCAATATTTTTCTTTTCTAATGTGAATTCAGTTGTATAATCATAAAGCTTGTCGTTCTACTGTAAAGCTGCTGATAGCAGGGTTCGTACATATCCTGCCATTTTCAAATAAGAAAATTCTTCGGCACCAGTACTTTCTTATAGATAATCTTTGCTTAAAAAATGGAATTTTGATCCTTTAAGCTGGATTTATATTTTAATGAAAGAAATACTGATATTTCACCTGGAAAATATCGGAGTTCATACAGGTCTTGGAATTTTCAAATAAGAAAATTCTTCGGCACCAGTACTTTCTTATAGATAATCTTTGCTTAAAAAATGGAATTTTGATCCTTTAAACTGGATTTATATTTTAATGAAAGAAATACTGATATTTCACCTGGAAAATATCGGAGTTCATACAGGTCCTGGAATTTTCAAATCAGGAAATTCTTCGATACCAGTACTTTCTTATAGAAAATCTTTACTTAAAAAAGATGGAATTTTACGCGTTTAAACTGGATTTTTTTTTTTTTTTTTTTATAAAAAAAAAAAAAAAAAAAAAAAAAAAAAAATAGTGATATTTCACTTGTATAATAACAGAGTTCGTACGGATCCTAGAATTTTCAAAAAAGCAAATTCTTCGGCACCAGTACTTTTTAAAAGAAAATCTTTACTTAAAAAAAGGTAAAATTTTACACGTTTAAACTGGATTTATTTCTTAATTTAAAAAAGAGTGATATTTCATTTGGAAAATAACAGAGTTCGTGCGGGTCCTGAAATTTTCAAATCATAAAATTCTTCGGTATCAGTACTTTATTATTATGTAATGGAAATACATTTGTGTAGCCCTGT
Organism: Maratus speculifer; assembly: GCA_964019185.1. NCBI lineage: Eukaryota > Metazoa > Arthropoda > Arachnida > Araneae > Salticidae > Maratus > Maratus speculifer. The sequence continues at coordinate 146,798,500 of OZ025296.1, read as the reverse complement.
AAATTAACAAATAATCTTTGCACCACAGATTACACAGAATTTATGTTTTAGTATATGGGTGATTCTCTCCAAATAAGCCAAAATAAGAATTATGAGGGAGTGACTGTGAGGGAGTGATGAATTTTAACAAAATACTCGTTTACTTTTTTACCTTTACCTGAATTTCGGTTAGGCTTAGTGGGCCTTAACTATATCCAAATACATATAAATCAGTAATAATTAAAATTATTTAATATTTACCAGCATTCAGTATAGGCTGATGAGGGAGTGATGAGGTGCTAAGCCTTCCTCATCACTCCCTTATCAGACTCTACTGAATGTAGGTAAATAATTATTACTGATTTATAAGTATTTAGATATAGTTAAGGGACACAAAGCCTAATCGCAATTCAGATAATGGTAAAAAAGTAAATGAGCATTTTGTTAAAATTCATCACTCAATCGCAGTCTTTCCCTCATAACTCTTATTTTGGCCTATTTGAAGAGAATCGTCCATATACTTCATAGATATATATCAATTTTATCATGTTCAAAAGATTGTACACTGTTAAAAAAAATTGTAAGATTACTAAGAATTTTTTAGGAAACATGGATTCCAAGAATATTTTTATGTATCTGCAACCCAAGTTACAGATTAAATTTTAGTAAGATAACTGTAATTTTAGTAGGTTTTTGCTTGTAAATTACAGATTTCTGTGGCTTTACGAAAATTAGTTGCGTAGATTTAAATCTTTTCTTGTACAGTGTACAGATAAAATGTAAGTAAGCCTACAGATTTCGACAATTTTACATCTGTAGGTTTACGGTTTTTTTTTTTTTTTCAGTATAACAGCTTTAAAATGCACTTAAAACTATTTTTTACATTGAAAGTAATGTTACTAAATAATTTTGCTTACCTCTCTAATTAACTATGCATCCGATTTTCATAAACATTAAAATGACTCGACAAAATTATGCAATAATTATATATTTTAAATTTCAAATGATTCATTTAGGTAGTTTTTGCCCTCTTGTACGGTGACAGATGGTCGGGCGGATGGATGGACAGACAAACAGACGGTTTGAACGACAAGTATAGGTGCTGTGTATTTACATAATTATGAACGTACCTAAAAAGTTGTACCAAACAAATGAAAAAATTCAAAAGTAGGCAGCTATGTAAATAGCACTGTTACAGCCACAAAAGCGAAATTTCAGGGGCATAAGTACTCTTTTTTACATACTTATTGTTATTACTCAATTGAACAGAAACTCTATTGTCGATTCAGAAACAGAACTTTTTTGAAAATATGTCACACCGTATTGTCCTTTCAAAACCTCTTTGGTCGAATTTGGACCGGGGTCTATTCTTATGAAATGATAAGAGATTTTCGTCACGTGACAAAAAAATTTTCTCTTTTATGATCCTGCCGTGATGAAGATCTGGTTTAAAATGACTACTTTGACTGCATTTTTTTAACGATCTTTTGACTTTACCAAAAAATGGAAAATAGTATTCAATTACATAGTTTGGGAGTAAGAATAACTTTTAATTTCATGGGTGTGAGAACAAAAATAAAATTACAAATGTGTCAGAAAGTAACTCTTTTGGATTTGAGAACTATTTTAAGATGATAACTCAATAAAGAATTTATATATAAAAGTATGGAAAACGCTATTCCATTCCAAATAGTTTCAATAAGTATGCAATTTTATGCTTTAAATTTTAAAGCTTCCACAAACTTCTGATAATTTAAAAGAAATCTGGCTTATGAAATATAATTATTCATTTATAGCGATGCACAAATTTCATGAATAAAAAATCTGGATATAAATCAGATTATAATATCATTACATATTTTTAGAAATAAGTCAATGTTTGCGTTATTAAAATGTAAAAAAAAAAAAAAAAAAAAAAAAAAAATGCATTTTAAATCGTAATTTTTTAAAAAAGTGTTTTTAATTATTATATATTAATTTTATAAAGCAATAAAGTATTTGTCAATTTTTAAACTCTTAACAATAACATAAAGCTAATTAATTAATTGGAGTACATAAAAAGTATTTATCTATGATTATACACAAGTTGCACGAAATATTTTTCCGAAAATAAAAACAAAAAACAAAAAAAATTATTGGTATATAATAAACATTTTAATTCCTTCTACAAGTACTAATAAAAATTATGTTTCAAAATAAAAAGAACCAGTGTCGAAAATGTTTTCAGCAAATTGATCTGTTAATAATTGTCATAATAAATTTAAATAAAAATTTTAATTTTGACGAACGTTATTAAATAGAAATAATAAATATTAAGTTTTTGAAAAGTTAAAACACCATATTTATTTCCTATTCGAACAAGAATGAACACTTGATGCTTCTTTAAAATCTGCAGATTAATAATCTATGATAGTGGGTGCTTAACACTTTATTTTTAAAGAATACCGAAAACTAGATAACTCGCAAACGGGGAAAAAAAATGTGCAAGCATGCAAACATATTAATTAACACGTAGCTTTCACACACGAGCGAGTTAAAGAGAAAGAAAGTTTGTTAAACAAGTTAGATAAGATACATTAATTAGCACGCTAAAATGAAAATAAAAGTTATTAAACAGTTAGTAACATTGAGTCGCTTTATAGATCACTGAAATTTGGAGACTAATTAAGGTCGTTAAGTGTGGTTTCATTACATTTTTCCTGATTTAAAAATTTAAGTAGAAAAAAAAATTATTATATATATCATTAGCAATGCCTTATAATTTAAAAAGTTTTTGAAAAGAACATCTTTTCAAAATTTATCTCAACCAGAATAAATTTAGTTTATTTAATGAAACAGAATTTTTATGGGTATCATAAATAGAGAAAGGTAAATGAGTTAACCTATCCTGATGATGAATAATAAATATATTTAATAATTAATAAGGCTAAACTTTGATTAAATTTATAACTTTAATAAGTAATTAAATTTTCGTAAATTCATTTTTATGATTAATTTAAAAAAATAAATTTATGACTAAAATTTCTCGTTTTAAATTAAAACGGATTATTCTATTTTTACCATATTGGTTATTGGGACGCCTGCTTTGGTGTAGATCTAGTATTTCTATATACATGAGAGATTGCACGTGCTCTTACAGAAAGGGTTACTCATTCGAAATGAAATTATTCTCATACCAATGTTCACGTAAATTTATATAATTTAACGAAATAAATTCTGAGATAAATATAGGCGAAGAATTACATTATTACAAAAAAGTGGTAATTCTGCTTCTTGCGTACCATAGAATGAGTACTAGTGTTTCCAGGTTTTTTGTAATAAATAGAAGGATAAAAAAATCTCCCCATCCTAAGAAAAAAAAAAAAAAAAAAGAATTGGAAATTGTACGTCAAGCATAGCAAATGGGGTGTGCTATAAGGAACTTTTAAAAATATTCAGATCTTGATTTAATAGTATGTAGTACTCCAGATACAATAGAATATTCGAAATCTTTTGTGAATCTCTGTAAATACTATACGTTTTCTTCTGCACAAGAAGTAACTTGTAGCAAACCTCAGTAACGTACATAAATTTCATAAAATGTGAAATAGTTCAATTCGATGTTATTAAAACGCGCCCCAACATTGTTTCCCTTATACTATTATGTAATGGAATATTTTTGTGTATAACTGTAAATTAATAGCAAATATTCTTTGAACCGCAGATTGTACAGAATGTTATATTTAGTACATACATCAGAGATGGATATCGATTTTATTATATTCGAAAGAGTGTAACACCATTCAAATGCACTTGAAACTATTTTTTAAGTAATTTTTATTAATTATTATGATTTTTTTAAACTAGTATAACGGCATACTTTTGATTGTATCTGTAATTAAACTATGCATCCGCTTTTCATAAAATTTGAAAATGACTCGATAAAATTATGGAACAATTATATATTTTAAATTTCAAAGGATTCGGTCAGATAGTTTTCGCTCTCATATGCGGACAGACACAGGAATGAACGACGACTATAAGTGCTGCATATTTACATAATTACGAACGCCCCTAAAAAAAAAGGACTGTGGTTTCTAGATTGAGACATGCAAATACAATAAACCCCATGAAACAGGAGCCTGCTTATAATTGAAAAACCTTTTTTTTTAATCACGATTATCTAAGGAAGGAATACTATACAACTGTAACTGCTTAGGCAAAACATGTTTAAGACGGAAGCATTTTCTTATTAAATTCTGCTCTTTATATATTTTTTAAATTCTGTCTTGGCGAGTGTGACTCTACTGAATAGCCATAACAATATTATACAGTAAAATCTGTGAAAGCGGTATCGTAGGGAATGAAACATTTTCACTTTCGAGAGAAGCAAGAGTCTGCATAAAGTGAAATTTACTTCAGTAAAAGTTGTCCATGACAAAAAAAATTTCAATTTTGCGATTTATTTTTAAAAAATTTTAATTACTTTTATTACTTGTTTTTACTTTTATTGCTTATTTTTATTACATAATTCAACTTTTATTTCTTATTTTTTATTACTCATTTTTACTTTAATTACTTATTTTTAATTACTTATTTTTACTTTTATTACTTATTTTTTATTATTTATTTCTACTTGTGTTACTTATTTTTTATATTTATTTTTTGCTTTTAAAACTTTGATATGGCGTTCCTACATTAGTTCCAGGAAAATTTTACACTTAAGATGCTCTTTTTTTATGCAAACTGGTTCCATTTGCATGATTTAATTGAATAAACAACAGTAAAATCTGTAAAAATAGATTAGTTAGACACTGCAAAAAAATATTCTATGGACAGAATTCCGTAAGCAATGTACCTTACAGTAACAATCTTTTTTCTTATTTGAGACAGATTTTGCCACATTAAATCACACTGGATTAGAGGTCTGCACGGGCCCGGGCCTGGCCCGTGGCCCGTACCCGGCCCGGCGGAATCGCTTCAAATTTCCTAACGGGCCGGGCCGGCAGAATCAGAATAGTTTTCTCAACGGGCCGGGCCGGGCCGACAAACAAAATAAACGGGCCGGGCCGAGCCGGCAAAAAAATTGAACGGGCCATACGGGCCGGGCCGGGCCGATAAAAAAATTTTCGGGCCTGCCGGCCCGTTCTGAAGATTTAAGCAGAAACGATAAAATATGATCTATTTTCAACGCAAATGGTTTTAACGAGAATAAATATAAATGTGCGTCACGAGCCATACTAGTTTGACAGCATCAATAAAAAAATGTAACTTGTACAGTGTGAGATATGCATCGGACAATTAAATTGTGTGTAACCCGTTTTAATATTTTTTTAGCTGACTCATACCGGATCAAGCTTGCATCATTTTTCTACATATAGACTTGCCGGACCGGAACAAAACTTAATTTTTCTCAAGATCTGTAGGGCAGACAACATGATTTGTAAAATTATTAACAGCAATAAAGAACTTATGTTAGATTAATCTTTGGATATATACTTCTTGATGGTCTTTAAATTAATTTCTCAATAACGCGAAAGTTTGATGGTTTTTAAATTAATTTCTCAATAACGCGAAAGTTTGACACATTTTCAGATTAATTTTTAATTGTAAAAGCATAAAAATGATAAGCCTGACTATTGAAGGCATTTGGAATCTAATAGCATTTTTCATTTTTGATGAATAAAATACTTGCATAAATTTGTTCAGATGCAATAATTTCTCAAATGGTTGCAGGTTTTTCTCCCTTCCCATGCTATCGCTTCCGGAAATTATATTGAAAATGCTGACTATAACAATAATTTATTTCCTTTCAGTATTCTTAAATTGTTTGTATCAAAAAACGGTTAATGTCACTTGATTATATAGTTTCTGAATAAAGATACCTGCAGTGCGTTTCTGAGAAAAAAATGAATTTAGAAATGTATCAGAAAGGCGTATATTTGAATTAACGAATGAATTTGGATTTAAAATCTTTAATAAAATGATATAGAAATATTTTTATAAATCTTCTTTTATTAAACAGATTCAAAATTTACGATGTTTTTAACTTTCTTTCTTTTTTCTTTTATTCTAAGCCATATTAATTTTTTGATGAATCTTTATTTGATTGTTGAAAGCCTAAGAATCTTAGTAATCACTAATGTTGCTAATGTGTATTTCCTGTAAAATATACTGTAAAATCATTCCATAGATATGTATGCAGTATTCTTTAAAAAAATCTTAATTATGTGAAAAAAATCTGAATTTTTTAGAAATCGTAGAAATTGTAACGGGCCAAAACGGGCCGGGCCTGTTTTCACTGATTTTTGTACGGGCCGGGCCGGGCCTAAAATATAAAAATTTAAACGGGCCGGGCCGGGCCCGGGCCGAACTTTTAAGTTTTACAACGGGCCGGGTCGGGCCGAAATTTTTTTCCTACGGGCCGGGCCGGGCCTGGAAATTCCGGCCCGTGCAGACCTCTACACTGGATGCAGCTTAACGAATAGCATAATGTAAAATAAATTTAAACGTATTTGTGCATCATAAATAATCTGAATTTTTGGCAATGCCGTGCTCCTGCGGGACGATTTTTGGATCTCCTGAAAATCGGGACACATGGAAACGCTAATAATAGTGAGTACTCACACTGAAAAAAAAAAAAAAAAAAAAAAAAAAAAAAAAAAATATTCAAAAATGAGTAAATCGATGTACTCATATCGAATTGAGCATATTTGCATCAAAAATGAACTTATGTCTTTATCAATATATCAAACCCAAACGAAATGATAATTTTTTACCTTGTAATGGTTCATTTCACCCATGGCGGTATGAAAGATGTTCATCAGTGTAAATATTAAACTATACACAGTATTTTAAAATTGCTTAAAAGCGCTTGGAAATAATACTCTTGTCAAAAAAATATATGTACTTAATTTGTGTATTTTTCTAATAATTCTAAAATTTTCCTAGAAAAATAATAAATTAAACGTTTCTTGTAAGTACTTGAGAGTGGAAAATAAATGTTAGTACATTTTTACTTTATTCTGTAAATTCAGGGGGGTGGTGTATAATAATTCATATCGGAGTATGATATTCATATGAGTATTTCTCCATTTTGCGTACACTTGGATCGGAGCTATTTTGAGCATGTGACGTATTAAAAATCGAATATTTTTTACTCAATTTTGGTTACAGGTTTTAATGCAGGACTGGAAAAGCAGTTTGTGGGTCGCATGTCCCAACATACACTGGATTAATAAAATATTATTTAGAATATAATAAGGTACCCTGGGGTAATAACGCCACGTTAAGGTTCTACCAATTTTCACGGCTTAGTTTTAGATTGTATTTTTCAAACAAATATAGGATCTGATACAGCAACTCATTGACTATCTATATAAAATAAAATAATTTAACAGATATGTATTCATAAAATGTAATGGCGTTTTTTCTTGACCAATGCTATTTGGCGTTATTACCCACCTATATGGGTAATAACGCCATGCAAACAAAACTATGAAATAAGATGGAATAATTGCATGTAGATAGCCCAATTCTAAAAATACAAACTCTACAAACTTAGAAATTGACAAATTGCATTCTAAGCTATTGAAAATGTTCAATTTTTTGTGAAAGTGTAAGAAAAATAAAGGTGTGGTGTGGGAGGAGGGAATGAGGCAAAAGAATATCAGACCGTGAGCTTCTTTTTGCTTAAAAAGGACCGTTTAAACAGAAATATGAGAAACATTGGACAGTTTTAACTGTGTTTATATGAATCAGTATTTAGGATGTAGCTCGGCCACTGTAGGGAATCAACCGGGGTACTAAAGTCAAGGATTGGCGTTATTACCCCAGTATAGTTATTGCGCAGTACATTTTAAATTACAAATTATCTCGAGAAGATATCCAAAATCTTCAACAACATTTTAAAAGTACATGAAATGCACTACAAATTTATGTAATTAACAAAGTATTTCCGGATAAAAAGATAGTCTTCACATCACAAAACGTATCTCACAAATTTTAGATCAAGCGTTAATTTTAGTTGTTTGTAAAAACAATAAGACCTAAAAATGAAACAAATTAACTTGAAGCTGTTTTTTGCGATTTATATGACTTAAAACCCTTCTGCGCAGAGCACATGAGTGTCATTTACCTGATTATTTCATAATTATGCAAAATATAAGCACTTGGCGTTATTACCCCGCCTGGCGTTATTACCCCAGGGTACCTTATATTCTAGTGATCATTGTTTATATTGTAGTTAAAGATTTTGCTTTATTTTACAAAGTTAAACAGTATCTAACACATTAAAATTTGACTATCTATTCGTATTTCAGAAGTTCACCTCCTAGTACATTGAATTTGGTACGATGAAATTAAAATTATTCGGGTGGATCCGAGAATGTCATATAATCTCTTATAATTTTAAAATTTGTCTTAGATTCCGAACTATTATTATTTTTTTTAAATTGACGATACCCGACTGTGCAAAGTCGCTTAGACAAGTTTCATATTTATGCAAACATTATCTTGAAAAATAAAGGCAATTAATTATCTCCACATTTTTATCCAAAATCATCTCAATAAATGGAAATTCATTATCCGTATGTCACCATTTTCTAATAAAGGCATCCTACTGTAATTGCATCAAAATCAAGTAAACTGCAAAATTTAATTTTCCATTCCCTTATATTAAAAGCATAAAAATGAAAAAACATGGATAATTAGCAGAGATATTAACTTTTAAAGACACAGATAGTTTGCACCTATATAAATACATGGGTGGCTGCGTATTCCGTACGCAAGAATCATATAAAGATATAGGTATATTCATTTTACTATATTAATTAAATTTCTTTTTATATAAAGAATTTTTTTTATATATTTTTATTTTTTAATATTGATATACAAATAAAAATGTTCCTATAAATATTTTAATTTTAGTAAATAACTTTTAATAATTTTATATGAAAAAAAATTATTCCTGCAGCTAGTCTTTTGAAAATTTGATTAATTCTCTTATTTTATCAATGACATTATGCTAATACATAATTATATTAGTTTAATGAAAGTAAATGCATGTAGGATGGATTCTGGGTATAATTATATATTAATAAGAAATATAAAATTATTTTTCATCATCGTGCTCAAAAGTATTTTTTAATTAAAAACGGAACTCTTTTTGAAAAAGTTTTGAAAGAGGTTTTCCAGGAATTTATGTAAATTCATCTTTCATCTTTTCTTTCTCGTACTTTTTTAGTGATTTTTTGAAGCATAAAAGTTGAGAATTTATTCCAAAGCAATGTCAGAATATAAATTTTCAAACAGCATAATGCATTTTTAGATTAAAGTACTTAAAACAAATATTTAATTATTTTCATACAAAGTTAATTTTTAATTAATGTGTCTATATAGAAATTTTTCACCGTCACATAAAAAGTAGGCCATCATTTTTCCAATGAACAATTTGTGTGTGTTTTAGTATATTTATTAATTTATTAAATTTGATAAATAGTAAGGCAAATTTTATGAAAATATAATATAAAGCGTAATTTTTTTAATTACATTTTCCTTGTAATTACATTTTTTTTCTATTGAACATTTAAAAATAATAATAATGCAAAGAAAATCCACACTCTAACTGATGTAAATATACTCGGATTTTTCATGAAACTGAAAGTATATTTTAGGTTCACCAAAGCATGTTTGTTATAGCATATGAAGTATGTACGATTAATGGTTCATTTACAGAAAGACTCAAAATAGTTCGATTACATTATGGTATATGGGGAAAAATCGTTTGTAGAGAAATTAATGACGTTACGCTATTTCAAATGTATTTAAACTTAAATAAATCACTGAATTTCACTACGATTACGTTAAAACATAGCATTCATAGCATTTTTTTTATTAATTTACAGTGACACACAACAGAGATCGGTCTTTGCGTAACAATTGCTGGAGAGGACATTTTAAAATTCGGTATACGCTTTTAAATTTAATTAGTTTTTTGCAAACTACTCTTTAAGTATAAATTGTATACCTTATATACATGACTGCACAAAAATATTCGCATATTATTCTTTGTATTAGAAGAAATTGCTGAAGGGAAATTTTCTGAAATATATGTATCTCTTAAATGAACTAAACTTTGGAATGCATGCTGTTAACAGACGTACGTCTCTATATCATATACATGGCTGTTAAAAAATTCGGATAATTTTCCGATTGTAGATGAAAACAGCTGAAATTCGGTTTTGACATGACGATATACATTTCCTTAGGAAAAAATGAGACGTAATATTTTAACTTTTTAAACGGTGCAGTTTTGTTGCATTATTCTGAATGTGTTGGAAAGTGCTTTATAATCTATGCTTGACGCTTGATTTTGTTTTTCTTTCTTGTTAACAATTCTTATAATAAATCAAAACAATAATGTATATTTCAAATTCCTTGATATATAATTATTTTAATATCAATCAAACAACAGATTACGTACAAAAAAATTGCTTTAATTAGTAAACATTTTGAATAAATAAAAATTATTAATTAATCATTACAACACACCAAAAAACAGAACTGCAATAAATAAATTTGCGAAAACTTTGAAAGGGATTAATTTTCATTTGTTAATGAATCTATATTTCTGAAAAAAATTCTCAAATAAAAGTCTTTTATTTACGTGAAAAATTAGATATCCGATGAATAGACCAGATAAGTTCAGTTGTTATATTTATCTAAGGAACAGGATCATTATTTGCTAACGTCAGAATAATAAAAGAAAGCAAACACGATAGTTTAAAGCGAGCAGAAAAATTTCTATGCAGACACGTTAATTAAAATACACAGTTTTACAGAAATGCGAGATTTAAATTAAGATATCCCACTTTAGATTGACTAATTAATATATTTGTTTGAAAAAAAAATTCAATATAAGAGCCAATCTTCCTGTAATTTAAACAGAAATTGCACGCCAAGCGTAGCAAATGAGTTACGTTCATATTATAACGAAGTTTTAAAAATATTCGAACCTTGTTGTAATATTTAGTATACAGTACTTCGGACATAGTATAGTAGCCGAAATATTTTGTGTGTCCCTGAAAATACTTTTTGCTTTCTATTGTACAAGAAGTAACTTGTAGTTAACCCCTCAGCAGCTTATATGAATTTCATAAAATGTGAAATAGTTTATTGTAATTAAAACGCGTCTCAAACAATGTTTACCCCTATAAAATTATATAATGTAATACATTTGTGTGGTCCTGTAAATTAATAAAAGAATGTTACTTACACCACTAATTGTACAGAATGCATATTTTAGCATGTACTTCATAGATGCATATCAATTTTATTATGTTTGCAAATATGTAACACCATTAAAATGCACTGGAAACTATTTTTTCCTATTGGTCGTAATGTACCAGAATAATTTTGATTGTCCCTGTAATTAAATTATACATTCGATTTTTATAAAATCTGAAATGACTCGACAAAAGTATGTAATAATTATATATTTTAAACTTCAAACGATCCGGTTGGGGGTAAATTTTGCTCTGTTATATGCGGACAGACAGATGGACTGAACGACAAGTATAGGTGCTTCGTAACATAATTATAAATGCATCTAAAAAAATATGTTTTACTTATTAAACATTTTAAATAAATAAAAATTATTAATTGATCATTACAACAGACTAAAAATCAGGATTGTAATGAATAAATTTGCGAAAATTTTGAAAGGGATTATTTTTTATTTGTTAATGAATCCATATTTTCTGGAAACATTTCGCTAATAAAAGTCTTTTATTTATGTGAAAAATTAGATTGACGATGAATAGACCAGACAAGTGCAATTGTTATATTTATCTAAAGGAACGGGATCATTATTTGCTAGCGTCAGAATAATAAAGGAAAACAAATACAATAATTTGAAACGAGCAGAAAAATTTCTATGTAGACACGTTAATTAAAACACACAGCTTTTCAGAAATGATAGATTTAAATTAAGATATCTCACTTTAGATTCACTAATTAATATATTTGTTTGAAAAAAAAATTCAATGTAAGAGCCAAACCTTTCCTGTAATTTAAATAGAAATTGCACGTCAGGCGTTGTAAATGAGATGCGTTCGTACTATACTAACGAAGTTTTAAAAATATTCGGATCTTGGTGTAATATTTAGTACTTCGGACACAGTATAGTAGCCGAAATCTTTAGTGTGTCCCTGTAAATACAGTTTGCTTTCTATTGTACACGAAGTAACTTGTTGTAAACTTCAGCAACGTATATGAATTTCATAAAATGTGAGATAGTTTATTATAATTAAAACGTGTTTCAAACAATGTTTAGTCCTATAACATTATACAATGGAATACATTTGTGTGGTCCTGTAAATTAATAAAAGAATGTTTTTTGCACCACAGATTGTACAGAATGTATATTTTAGAATGTACTTCATAGATGCATATCAATTTTAATATGTTTGCAAGTATGTAACACCATCAAAATGCGCTGGAAACTATTTTTTTTCCCATTGGTCGTGCTGTATGAGAATAAATTTGATTGTCCATGTAGTTAAACTATGCATCTGATTTTCATAAAATCTGAAGTGACTCGACAAAAGTATGTAATAATTATATATTTTAAACTTCAAACGATTCGGTTGGGTAGATATTGCTCTATTATATGCGGATGGATAGACAGACAGACGGACGGAGGGACGACGGACAGACTGAACGACGATAATAGGGGCTTCTATTTACATAATTATGAATGTACCTAAAAAATATCCTTTATTTATTAAACATTATGAATAGATAAAAATTATTAATTAATCATTACAACAGACCAAAAATCAGAATTGTAATAAATTAATTTGCGAAAATTTTGAAAGGGATTAATTTTCATTTGTTCATGAATCCATATTTTCTGGAAACATTTCTCAAATAAAAATCTTTTCTTTACGTGGAAAATTATATATCCGATGAATAGACAGACAAGTGCGATTGTTATATTTATCTAAGGAACAGGATCCTTATTTGCTAGCGTCAGAATAATAAAGGAAAACAAACAGGATAATTTAAAGAGAGCAGAAAATTTTCTATGTAGACACGTTAATTAAAATACACAGCTTTACAGAAATGAGAGATTTAAATTAAGATATCTCACTTTAGATTCACTAATTAACATATTTGCTTGAAAAAAAATTAAATATAATAGCTAAAAGTCTTCCTGTAATTTTTATTCTAGTATGATTTTTAAGTGTTCTATAAATATATGAACTTTTTGATATTATATTTTTACTTAGATTAAAGTATATAAAATATAACATGCACGGAGATTTTTCTTTTAAAAAGATATATAATTATTAAGGTACATATGTAAAAGGAATAAGTGTTCTAAAATTATTCGCAGTTAATTATTAAAGTCAGGCATTTTATTTTATTAAAATAATTTATTAATATTGCTTGTTTAAAATTACAATATTATTATACTGATATATTCTGAAATGCATTCTTGAAAATGTTTTAGTTGATATTAGATTTTAAAAACTCTCAAAAAAATTTAAAACATTTTATTTTCTAACATTCATATAGAAATTCAATTATTTTACATAAATTAATGAAGTACATAAATTTTACATAAATTAATAAAGGATAGTATAATAACTTGCCACACTAAGGGGTTTCTCAAACACCCTGCTCAACATTCGAGAGTTTCTTATTCATTTTCTGATTCATTTTTAAATATAAAGGCATAAAATTAATAGTTCTGACTATTGAAGTGGTTTGGAATCAAATAGTGCTGTCCATTTTTTGATAAATAAATTACTTTTCGAGTTATAAGAATTTTTTTCGAGCTTACGACAAATTTCCCCGCTTTCGCGTGTTGCTGTGTCGAGAATTCGGTTCAAAACTTTTACAGCAGGGGAAGGTGAATTGCGTTGGAACATGGTCCACTTTGGGACATCTCAATTTTCAGGCTTTATTTTGCAATAAAAAATTAACATACATAAGTGCCGATATATGATACTGCAATATTACTCTTCCATGTGTTTTGGAATCTCTAGTGTTTGGCGGTAAGAAACAAAACCATCAGTTTTGTTTTGAATGAGGCTGAGTAACATTAATGTGTGCTTTGAAGATTAAAATTTTCCTTAAAGAAATGAAATAATACAAGTGGAAAAAAAAGTGAATTTAATGTTATTTTACTGGTAAAGAATAGACTGAAACACTATTCTTAACAGTGTAAAAGTTTCTGCTATTTAATGTGTGAGATGGGGCAGGTTGGGACATTCAGTTGCGGGGCACTTTGGTACATGACCAAAGGCATTAAAAAGATCAAATGTAGCTTACATAAGGAAAAAGAAAATACACAACCAGTTAGAATTTTCATCAAGCTGTGAGGATGAGGCAGCTGCATTAGCAAAATTGGTGAAAATCTCCTTTGGAAGGAAAAAAATATAAGTGATTTGTGTGATGACAGTACTGATGAATTTAACTATTCATGTAAGGATGATTTTCCTACAGATTTCAAACTTGCCCAAGATCAGAACCTTACAGACCAAATTTAAACAGACTGTGGAATAGCGTGCATTGCTATTAGTTTGCAGGAAAGAATTGTTGGACTTGTAAGTCATGTTCAAAATACTGAAAACAGTAGCAAGTATGAGCTATCGATTTTCAGAAAACGTGTTCAAGAGTTGTCAGGTTTGTTTTTTAAATCTTGATAAGTATGACTGCGCATTTTTGTATCAAACAGATATTACTTAAAAACTTGGCACTCCTAAAGAGACAATAAGTCAAAGATGTATTTTATTAAAATTTGAAGAACATCAATTTGTTCGCATCAAATACAAGATCTGTTATTGAAAATATGTGTTTCAATTCAAATTATTAAAATGTTTCATTGTTTAAAACATTTAATTTTCAATAAAGCTTTATTTTAAAAAAGCTTTATTTATCAATTAAATATAAAATTTCATGTATATTTTTGTTTTAAAACAAGTGTCCCAACCTGACCCACATGGTGGGGAAGGTTGGGACATTTTAAAGGTTTTTTTTTTTTTTCATTATGTTCCTAGATGAAATATTATATTATTATGAGGCTTATTTGATGCAGAAATGTTTATACTAAGGTACCCTGGGGTAATAACGCCAGGCGGGGTAATAACGCCAAGTGCTTATATTTTGCATAATTATGAAATAATCAGGTAAATGACACTCATGTGCTCTGCGCAGAAGGGTTTTAAGTCATATAAATCGCAAAAAACAGCTTCAAGTTAATTTGTTTCATTTTTAGGTCTTATTGTTTTTACAAACAACTAAAATTAACGCTTGATCTAAAATTTGTGAGATACGTTTTGTGATGTGAAGACTATCTTTTTATCCGGAAATACTTTGTTAATTACATAAATTTGTAGTGCATTTCATGTACTTTTAAAATGTTGTTGAAGATTTTGGATATCTTCTCGAGATAATTTGTAATTTAAAATGTACTGCGCAATAACTATACTGGGGTAATAACGCCAATCCTTGACTTTAGTACCCCGGTTGATTCCCTACAGTGGCCGAGCTACATCCTAAATACTGATTCATATAAACACAGTTAAAACTGTCCAATGTTTCTCATATTTCTGTTTAAACGGTCCTTTTTAAGCAAAAAGAAGCTCACGGTCTGATATTCTTTTGCCTCATTCCCTCCTCCCACACCACACCTTTATTTTTCTTACACTTTCACAAAAAATTGAACATTTTCAATAGCTTAGAATGCAATTTGTCAATTTCTAAGTTTGTAGAGTTTGTATTTTTAGAATTGGGCTATCTACATGCAATTATTCCATCTTATTTCATAGTTTTGTTTGCATGGCGTTATTACCCATATAGGTGGGTAATAACGCCAAATAGCATTGGTCAAGAAAAAACGCCATTACATTTTATGAATACATATCTGTTAAATTATTTTATTTTATATAGATAGTCAATGAGTTGCTGTATCAGATCCTATATTTGTTTGAAAAATACAATCTAAAACTAAGCCGTGAAAATTGGTAGAACCTTAACGTGGCGTTATTACCCCAGGGTACCTTATATGTCTAATTGGTTTTTAAACGAGAATAAATATTAATGAAATTTAGAAAAATTATTTACCGAAAATTTGGTAAAGGCTTTTTGCCTTTACCAAAAAATGGAAAAAGTCACTCGATTACACAGCTACCTGCACTGTTTAAAAAAAAAACTGTAATTCTACAGATGTAGTGTTGCCAAAATCGGTATAGTTAATAATATTTTTCTCAACACTGTACAAGAAAATATGTAAATGTACAAAACTAATTTTTGTAGAGCTACAGATATCTGTAACTTTACAAACGAATCTACTAAAATTACAGTTATCTTACTAAAAGTTTATCTGTAACCAAGTTCGCAGTTACATGAAAAATTTTAAGAATCCCAGTTTCCTAAAAAACTCTCAGTAACCTTACTGATTTTTTGATTTTCAGTCTAAAATTGTATCTGTTACATGAATTTTCGCTGTTGCCGCTACATAAAAATTTCTAGGCATCCCAGTTTCAAAGAGAACATTTAGTAACTTTACAGACAGTGGGATATATTATATCTTCTCAAATTTTAATTAAGGTTTAAAACAGAATTTTTTAAATACATTTTGCTTTCATAACACTGGTGCACTGTAAAAAAAAATTGCAAAGTTACTAAACTCTTTCTCGGAAACTGGGGTTCCTGAAAAATTTTATGCAACGGTAGCAGCAAAAAATCAAGTAACAGAATGGATTACATGAATTTATACTGTTACTTTTACATGAAAAATTTTAGAAATCCTAGTAAACCAGAAAAAAATTAACCTTTTTTTTTATTTTGTAAGAGATTTTTTTTTTCTTATTTTAATAATAATAATAATAATAATACAGTCGAACCTCGATTTAACGAATTGATTGAGACCCACAAATCCGTTCGTTAAATCGAATATCAATTTTTGTGAAGAATATGGTATAAAAATATCATTACAAAATACCCTTAGATATGCAGATTAAAAAGAAAAAAAAAAAAAAAAAAAAAAGATTGTTTACTACGAGCTTAAAAATTATATGTTAGGATATCAACGTTCAAATTATCTAAATTCTTTAATGTTGTTTGCTTTTAAAACTTATTGCATAATACATGTATACTTATTGAAAAATTGAAAGAAAAACTTGATACTGCTTTGTTTTGGGCTCATTGTTTTGACTTTCCAAAGTTCTTTGTTGATATATTCTAACTCCGTAAGAACAACCTCGTGAGACAAAAAATAATATTTTAAAGTGTTCAGGCTGTAAATTTATTCTTGGAATGTCACATTTTTTATTTGAATTTTCGTTTCTTGACTGCTTCGTCATCTTGTCTGCTTTCAGAATCTGCATTCTTCTTCTGTCCACTATTGCAGATACTTAGCTCTACATCTTTGTGCACATCTTTACCATGTTTCTAGTTGAAAAGGCAAAAAGATTGTCTTTTGAATCCATCAGAAATGTGAAAAAAAATTTAACAGTTGGATTAGGATGTGAAAGATTCAAAGTTTTGTGCGCAAAAAAATCAAAATTTTAGTTTTATCTGCAAATGCAATCTTTTTTTTTTCAGCGATTGTTGTTCGTTAAATCAAAGCTAAAAATTCGTTAAATCAGAGCATTTTAGCATCCTTTTTGTCGGGACAGAAAAAATATTCGTTAAATCGGAGAATTCGTTAAATCAAAGTACGTTAAATCGAGGTTCGACTGTAATAATAATAATAATAATAAACAATTTTTTGGATTTCCAAAGCCTGATATCATTATCAAATATTGGTTTCAAAGGGAAAAAATGCTACTTATAGCGGTTATTTTTCAAAGGAGGAGTTTAATTTTCCTCAATCTACCCTCTCAATCTCTCATTCGACTACTATTTATCTAATTTGTAGATGTATTAATAATACTGTCGGAAAATTCCTACTTTCTACAGAATATAATTAAATAGAAGTGGTTCACTTTCCGAGAATGAAAATTAACTTCATACTTCACAAAACATTCCGATATGATTATCTAACATTCAATACAATTTAAAGCTCTGAGCAGTTCATAATTTATTTAGAATAGACTTGACCTGCTTCATAATAGTCTTATACCAAATAATGCACTTATTAATATTTCACTTAATATTCTGCTCGTAAACTGCATTTCGAATAATTATTTATAATATATATTTCGGGATAGTTCCGTAATTAATATACCCAAAGTAAATGAATATATCTAAACGTGATATAAACAGTGTAATATTTCTTGCGCTTAATATTCAGTTTGTAATCCACCCAGAGAGTTATGGAGAGCGTTTAATTTATGAAATACAACTTCTTAATTATTTACAGTGAGTTGGAATATGGAATCTGCACCAACTGATGTGTGTAATTAATGTAGGGCTTACATTTCGCTAAAGAGATAACTGGTTACACTCATAAAATTGTTACATAATACTGATGTTATAAGAAATGCATCAAGAATTATACACATTTAAAAGTTGTTCTTAAGTCCAAAACGGAAGCTTTATAACATAAGTTTTATTATTTTATTTTATAAAATGCATGAAACTAGCAGGTGTTGTTGCTCAAAAACTACTTAATTGAACTGTTTTTTTTTTTCCTTTCAAACACAATAGATCTTTCAGAAAATATTGTCAACGTGAACATTTTGAACCAAATTTCCACGCAAAAGAAGAATAATCACTAAAGGAAAGGTGAAAAATATCTTTGCTATGTGATCGAAATTGCTTATAACTCAAGAGGTAATGTATTGATTAAAGAAAAAAAATGGAAAACACA
This sequence comes from Maratus speculifer, assembly GCA_964019185.1. Lineage (NCBI taxonomy): Eukaryota > Metazoa > Arthropoda > Arachnida > Araneae > Salticidae > Maratus > Maratus speculifer. The sequence goes on along the minus strand of OZ025296.1, from coordinate 146,779,716 downwards.
TTTCGAAACCAAATTCCTTCCATCACCAGGCCTTCAAATTTTACATCTTTCCTTTAAAAAATGAGTTTGTAAATGTACCAAAAAGTAAATGAATATATCTAAACGTGACATAAACAGTGTAATATTTCTTGCGCTTAATATTCAGTTTGTAATCCACGCAGAGAGTTATGGAGAGCGTTTAATTTATGAAATACAACTTCTTAAATATTTACATTGAGTTGGAATATGGAATCTGCACCAACTGATGGGTGTAATTAATGTAGGTTTTACATTTCGCTAAAGAGATAACCGGTTACATTCATAAAACTGTTACATAATACTGGTGTTGGATAGAGATCAATTCTCGCAATTATTCTTTTTTTAAAAAAACGAATCAAGAATTATGTACATTTAAGTGCGTTGTTCTCAAATCCAAAACGGAAACTTGATGAGTTTTAATTTTTTTAAAATTTTTAATTTAATTTAATTTTATATTATTTTTTTATTTGTTTGGAAATTCATAAAACTAGCAGGTGTTGTTGCCCAAAAACAATCTAATCGAACTGTCCTTTTTTTTCTTTTTTTTCAAACTCAATAGATCTTTTAGAAAATATTGTTAGAGTGCACTGTAAAAAAAAATTCAAGAGGTTACTAAAAATTCTTTAGTAAATTTGTATTCCACAGAATTTTTTAGTAACCATTACAAACTTTCTTTTTGCAAGTGAAACAAACATTTCTTTTGTAAACTGAACAAAAGAATTTTTTGTATAACTAACTTAAAAATTTTTCGTATGAGCCACCAAGAAAATTTTAGTAATAGCTCCAAAATTATTTTTAATAACCTTTACGTGCCGACCGAAGGACAGGAGCTTCCTTCGAGCTGCATCCAAACATCTGAAGGGATAGATTTTCGGCAAAACCGCAATAGATGGCAGCACCAAAAAATTGCTACCTGCTCTAACAGGATTTTCATAATGCCTTTATTAACGAGCACTTACACTACATGCATTCGGGACGTATTTGGCTTCGTCCGGTATCGAACCCGGTACCTTTTATCCTGGAGTCCGTTACTATAACCACTATGCTATCAAGGCCACACCAAGTGCGTTTTTGTAATAGCTATTAAAAAATGTAAAACTATTAACTCTATCCATTGCTAACTTTTTTCTAGTAATTCTTACAGATTTTCTAGTAACCGACTAAGATTACTAAAAATTTTTTAGTAATTACAAGGATCACTAAAGTTTTTTTAGTAGATCGACCCTTTTTTTTTTACAGTGTGGGCGTTTTGAACCGAATTTTCGCGCGAAAATGAATAACTACTTAATGAAAAATAAAAAAACGTCTTTGTCACGTGATCGAAATCGCTTATAACTCAACAGATAATTTAACGTTAAAAAAAAAAAAAAAAAAAAAAAAAAAGGGAAAACATAGTATGATACCAAATTGCTTCCATATGCCTTCCAATTTTATATCTTTCCATTAAAACATGAATTTGTAAATGTGACAAAATACTTTGAGGTTTTTGAGCAAAGCAGTTGAGAACAGCCTTTATGCCGCTCTTGCAATTCTATTTAAATTTTAAGAATTAAAATTTAAATGCAAAAAATAAAAATAATAATAAATAATTTAAAACTTTTAAATCTTTAACCTTTTATGTCTTATCAATTTTCAGAGTCACCACAGCATGTTTGATCTTGCATATGAAATTATGAAGTATGTATGATTAACGGTTCATTTACAGGGATACACAAAAGAATTCGATTATAATAGGGTATATGGGAGATAAATCGTTAGGAGAGTATTTTAATGATATTACGCTATTTCAAATGTATTGAAACTGATATAAATCAATGAATTTCACTACGATCAGGTTAAAACAGAGCATCCATAGCATTTTTTATTAATTTACATTGACACACAAAAGAAATCGATTACAGTATTGTTTTTGCGTAATAATTGCTTTTAAAATTCGGTATGCGCTTTTAAATTTAATTAGTTTTTTGCATATTAATCTTTATATATAAATTTTATACCTCATATACAGGGCTGCACAAAAGTATTTCCATACCATTCTTCTTATTAGAGGAAATTGCTGATGGAGAATTTTCTGAAATATATGTATTTTTTAAGTGAACTAAATTTTGGAATGCATGTTGTTAATAGATACACATCTCTACATCATATACAGGGCTGCACAAAAATATTCGCATCTTATTCTCCTTATTAGAGGAAATTGCTGAAAAGGAATTTTTCGAAACATATGTTTTTCTTAAATGAACTAAATTTTGGAATGCATATTGATAATAGATACAAATCTCTATGTCATATACAGGGCTGCTAAAAAATTCGGATAATTTCCCTATGGGAACAGCTGAAATTTGGTTTTGAAAAGCGTTATACATTTCTATATTGTGAAATGAGACGTAATATTTTACTTTTTTAATCGGTGAAGTTTTGTTACAGTGTTCTGAAAGTGTTGAAAAGTGCTTCATAATCTATGCTTAACTCATGATTTTTTTTCTTTCTTGTTTAAATTTCAAATCACTTGATACATTAAGCAAATATGCTCCAAAGTTTTTCGAATACTTTGTCGTTTCATCAGGATTGATGTTTATAAGTTATCGATGTTTCTTGCATGGCGCCTGCGGCTAAACTTTATGCTTTACTAAATCAGCGTCTGCTGAAATACATCCCGTTTGATATCACGGAAATGAGGGGGCCAGGAATAAATCCCTTGCCTTTCCCTCGCTTTTCCCTGTTGCTGGCCATAAACGCCACCGACAGACAACCCCTAATCGATTATCGAGGCCTAACTAATTGAACCTCATCACATTCATTACCCCAAGTTTTGCACTTTCGCGATTTGTGACGTCACACACAATACTCCCTAGCTAGATCGCCATCGATCCATCCTATTATGAATACGAACCCATATGACATACGCCATTTCGTTTCTCAACAAAGCCCTTTAATACACCGGTATCATGTAAGCTAATGCTGTTTAAGACAGTTTAAACGGTTTAATGCCGCAATCGCAACTTTTTCCCTATTTCTAATCTATGACTTAGAATGGTTTGTAAAGTCAAACCTACAAACCCCCCATCTTTGTTGAAATTTATCTGTAAAACTATCAAACAAATAAACCAGTATCCCCTTTCTACGTTTAACTGTTGGGGGGTAATAAAGGTCAACTCTAAGGGTCAACTGTAACTCTTAGATGTCAAAGTGTAATCAATCACTTCGGGGTAGAAAAGGAAAATCGTTTTTTTACAAGACATTGAGGTTGTACCAATTCATGATTGTAAACTCTGTCGTTGTGATTGTAGCTCTTTGCTTTGCTTATATTAGGAAAAACATTGCATATAAATATGTTGAATTTTAAATCGAAGAAATGCTCTTTAATGTCGATAAAGGTAAAATAGTTTGATTAAAAAAAGCTTTACAGAATTAGAATTTTTAGTATTTTAACAATCTTTTTCAGGCATGTTTTTCGTATTTTTTAAGTTTATATTTCCAATTTTATTTTTAAAATTCTTAATTCATTTTAAAATCTCGATTCATTTTACTTCATATTTCAGAAAAGAAATTTAGTTACCACTTTTTTTTTTATAATTTTTAAAAAGCACTAATAATATTTCATTTCCAGAAACACACGAATACTAAAAAAAAAAAAAAAAAAAAAAAAAAAAAAAAAAAAAAAGAAAAGAAAAGACTACAAAAAAACCTATATTCTAATATTAGAATAACATTATATGTGAAAAAATTACGTCATTAAAAATTATAACATTGAACTGCCATCAAAAGCTTTGTACTTTTTTTTTTCTTTTTATATAAATAAATTTTAAATATATAAATAAAGACAGTATAAATACTGATTTCAATAAATTTTTGTTGTGGTAATACCTGAGTTACTTTGGTTTTATTTGTAAAAGTATATATATATATATATATATATATATATATATATATATATGTGTGTGTGTGTATATAATTCTAGTACATCAAATGCGATTTAAAAACATTATTGAAAATTTGCATTTTTATATAAACAAATCAAGTTGAGTTCAATAAAACAATGTACTTAGGATTGTCTGTTTTCATTTTCAAACTTTAATAAATGCTAAAAAATACAAATTAAAGCCAAAGTAAAAAAAAAAAAAAATACAAATGTTGTATTTTAAAACACACTTCACACTTGCTCATCAAAAGGGGGGGGGGGGGTAGTCAGAATTAAACCTACTTCAAGAGCTAAAACAAATGCAGAAATTACCGTTCATCAGTGGTGACCATCCCCCCCAAACCCAATGACGCAAATCCCCCCCCCCAAAAAAAAAATCATACTTTAACATTGACCCACCCCCCCTAACAAAATATCAATTGTAAAATATATTCTACTTATAATCTACTGCACATTCGAAAGATAGCGATTTGAGCATAGCAGAATGAGTTCATATTGCCCTTATCTAGAATTTAGAGAAAGAAAGAACAGGAACATTTCTGGAAATTCAATGTTGAAAAAATTTAAAAGTGATATTAAAAGAATCAAGATTTACAAAAGATAGCGAGTTAGCAGAATGGGTTCTTATTGCCCTTATCTAGAATTCAGAAAAAGAAAACACAAGAACTTTCCTGGAAATTAAATGTTGAAAAAAATTAAAAGTGATATTAAAAAAATCAAGAATTTTTTTTTTTTACATTAAGAAAAAAGAAAATATTAAGAATTTAAAAATCCTCCCCAAAAATGAACTTTTTCTCAAATTCCCCCCCAAAACTAAATTTTATGACGCATCTTGCGTCACCAAACCCCTCTCTGGACACCCCTGCCGTTCATATCAATGGCTAGTAAATGAAAAGCCACTTTAATGACTAACTAATGCTAGTAGTAGTATTTTTAGCTTATTCGCAGTACGCCATATTGTTGAATCAAAATCTATTCAACAACCGTAGTTTATTTAAACGGCAAATATTGCATTATTTTGTAAAATTTCTGAAAATTTAGTTTTTATCGGGTGGGAGTGGAGGGAAGGGGGATGCGCATCAATTTTGATCTGATAACTAGAAATTATTTCAATTTCGAAATGATTTTAAAGAATATAAGGGATAAGAAATAATATAAGAGATAATTATTTCAATTTTGATCACTAGAAAATTATTTATTTTTTTCTTAAAAACTGTGCAGTAAGTGAGGGTAGAGGTCTCCAGGGACCGGCCCAAGGTCCGTTACCCGGCCCGGCGGAATTTTTCCAAATTTTCTAATGAGCCGGGCTGGCAGAATTAGAATTTTTTTTCAGTGGGATGGGCCGGATCGACAAACGGACTGGACTGGCAGAAAAATTGAAAGGACGATACGGGCCGGACCGATAAAGAAATTTAGCGGTCCTGCCGGTCTGTTTTAAAATTTTCGGTGCAAACGATAAAATATGAGCTATTTTCAATGAATAAGACTTTAACGAGAATAAGTATAAATTTGCGACACAAGCTGATATTAGTTTGACAACATGAACACAGAAATATAACTTGTACAGTGTAGAGATAGGCATCGAACAGTTACATTGTGGCGAATTCGAGCTTAATATTTTTTTAGTAGATTCGTACCAACCCGAGCTCAGGTTTGCATTGTTTTTCTATATATAAGCGAGCCAGGACGGACTAGACTTTAAGACTTTCTCAAGATGTGTAGGGGCAGACAACATGATTTGTAAAATTATTAATAGCGATAAAAAACTTATGTTAACGTAATCTTTAGAAACATTCTTCTTGGTGGTTCTTAAATTCACTTTTCAAAAACGCAAAAGAAAAGTTTGACACACTTTTTGACTAATATTTAACTGAAAAGTATAAAACTGACAAGCCTGACTATTGCAGGTGTTTGGAATCGGATAGAGTTTTTCATTTTCAGTAAATAAGATACTTGTATGTATATTTTTGAGATATGAGAGATTCTTGTCAGATGGTTGCGCATTTTTCTCCCTTTTTATGCTGTCGCTTCCGGAAATTCTATACAAAACGCTAACCTTGATATTATTTTCTTAATTGCTTGTATCAAATAATGGATATCGCTATTCGATTATGTAGTTTCTGAATAAAAACACCTGCTAATGTTATGAGTTTACAAAAAAGAAATGAATTCAGAAATGTATATGAAAGTAGTTCCTTCGGATTTGAAGAAATCTTTAATAAATTGACGTAGAAATATTTTCATAAATATACTCATATTATACGGCTTCAAAAGTTATGATGTTTTTAACTTTCTTTTATACCCTTTATTCCAAACCATATATTTTTTCTAATGAAACTTTAATTAAATGTTGAAAGTCAAAGAATCGAAGTAATCATTAATGTTGCTGTTGGACGTTCCTCTCAGCCCGCACAACTTTGAAGAAAGTCCGTAGTAGTTATAGCTGCCACCATCGATATTATTAGGTGATATCGGTCACCCACTGTGAGGATTGTGTAAATGAACACCGACGCTGTCAATTAACTGAATTAACAGTTTATTTATACAATATGTACACAAGAAATACACTATTTACAATTATATACAAATACAACTCGGATATAGGTGATCCGGTTCAACGTTAAATTAAATACAGTAAACGTTTGGCTGTGTACAGCTCAAATTACACCTTCTCCCTCACACTCAATGTACGTTAGATTCACTTTTCCGGAGATCAATTTCGAATCTCCCAAAACATGGATACTCAGCCTACGCTATCCGGCCCAGAGCACTACACGCCGGGATGTCTGCATCCCTTGCTCTCCAGATACGAACTGCCTACGCTCTCCGACACAGAGCACTTTCTGCAAGGACCTCTGTCCTACATTGCTCTCTAGGTACGAACCCAGATACGAACTGCCAAAATCTCAGACAAGCCTTGCTCTTCTCACACTGCTTTTCCCCCAATGTACACCCCCCCTGTGGAGCTTCTCCATTGGACGCATTCCACATTGCTTTCTTGATTCGTGGCATGTTCCTTGTTTGCTCATCATTCACATACATCGCTGACGGATGAACACGCCTCTCGACAATATTCTCTTTCTCACTTCGCCACCTGCACATGATCACCTGTCAATTCTCATTTTAACAAAGAAAGAATGTCACCTTGAAAATTCCAGTACACAGCCGGTACAATGCATAGATTATTAAGATAGAGAAATAACAGAAATTCCAATCTGTAGTAGATGTTTGCTCAGAACCTGACAGTTGCTATTGTGTATTTTCTGTAAAATATACTCTAAAATCATCCCATAAATATATATACAGTATTCTTTAAAAAAATCTTAATTAGAAGATAAAAATCTGAATTTTTTGGAAATAGTAGAAATTGTGTCCGGCCAGGTGAGGTTTTTTTTCTGATTTTGTGTACGGGTCGGGTCGAACTTTTTAGTTTAACACCGGGCCGGGTTTCCATCGGGTCCGTGCCTTAAAATTTCAACCCGCGTACCTCTGAGTGAGGGTCGGATACTGCGATTCTGTATGTTTACGCAAAAGCTTTATAAAATCTTTCACATTTATTGAATTAATAGAATAAACAAAAGCATCAAAACTTACGCAGTTTCCCCCCCCCATTATCATAACGTTATTGTTGTGAGTTTATCAGCATTTTTTAAAACATTACTTAAACATTAGTCAAAATATCAGTTTTTGGAACTTGTGACATAAGGAAATTATGCAATTTTACAAGTGTTTCCTAGTATGTCAGTAAAAAAAGGAAAAAAAAAAAAGAAAGACAAAACAAGATTGAACAAGTAAGAAAAATCATGCGTTAAGCATAGATTATGAAGCACTTTCCAACACTTCATGAAATCTTTAACAAAACATTGTTATTTCAAGAAATAATAATGTATAGCCAAATATACCCAAGTATGTATCCCAGTACTTTTAAACAGCCCTGTATTTCATCAGTCAGTTGATATAATGGGAAAATTTAGTTTAGCAAGGAAATGCACAGAAGCTTGAAATTTATTTTTCAGCAATTGATACTATTAGATGGAAACATACTTGAATACTTCTGTTCTGCCCTGTAGTTTACCTTGTACCTTTAATGCACGTCAGGATAAAGCTGAAATTTATTTTTAATTGAAATACTCTTAAAACAAGTGAAATCACATTCTCATAAATTATAATTCATAGGCGTCCTATAGAGATGTAAATTTTCCGTAAAAATATAAGTGGCGGAAAAAAACCGGTTTTTTACCTGTTTTTTTCGGAAAAAAAAAACGGAAAAATTGGAAAAATTGATTTTTCATGACTGCTTCTGTCAAATAAATTATATTTTCTTAGAGAATATTAAATAATAAACGTTTTTTTCCCATTTATATGTATTAAATGAAAATTATTTTCACTTTATATTACAAAATAAAAAGAAAGTAGCAAAGCCTGCTTTTAAAAGTTTAGTTTTCTTTTCAACAGCCTAAGAATTTTTATTAAACGCTATTGTTTGTTATATCATATCTCTGTTGAAATGATTTTTCAGTTACATGTTTAACTACTAATTGACCTAATGTAAAAACCTGAGCCAATATGTCTGCAGTTTGGAATGAAATAAATTATGCATTCCATTTACATAAGTATAGTTTTTAAGTAAATGATACTAGTTTAAAGAAATTATTGCAGTTTTGTCATTATTATGAATATCAGTATTCAAAAATTCCATCGTTTGTTTAAAAAATATATATTTTTATATTATTACTTTTTTTTTTTCTTAGAATTGTATTTTCTTTATAAAATATGTTTAGTTTTGGTATAGCTTTCCAATCTCAACTCAAAAAAGTTTTGATTTAGTTTTATAATCTAAATTCAAACAAAACTAAGTTTAACTTTGGCTTACTCAGGTCTGCAACTAAAAAATAGCATAGGATTTATTGACTGTTAGATTTTTACTCACTGAAACCAATATATATATATATATATATATATATATATATTAAGTTTAATTAAATGTAATTTTTTTTCTTTTTACCCTGAAATCTGGTATTCTATTCTTGAATAAGAAACCATATTCGATAATGTTTCCACATGGTAATTTTATATTTCTAAGAGTGGAACTCAAAAGTTATGAAAACAGAACACTACAAATAGAAAATGCTCACTATTTGAGGAATTAACAAAAGCAGTTACATACAGAGATAAACTTCTACTGTGCTTTAGAAAACTACAAAAATTCAAAGTTTAATCAAGAGGAAAGTATAATTTGGAACATAGTTACTTGTAATAAAATATGTTTTTTTTTTTTTTTTTTTTTTTTTTTTTTTTCATTGCAGTTCTACTTTTCTAATGCAAACTGCCCATGTTTTTGCAACATTACTGTACATTATGGAGGTAAAATGGAAGTCAATTTTAGATTCAACATCTTGAAAAAAAACATTCAATTAATCAGCTATAACGAAATCTTGAAAAATGCAGCATAGTAGTGCCACCTGTAGGACAATTTACACCAAAAACTAAACAACATTAATATATATCAGAAACTGTCTGAAGCTGTAGTTTGATTTAAAAAGAAAAATCGTCCTTGAGGTAAAGCTATTGCGATAATCTCTAATAATGCAGCATAGCAGCGTCATCTGTTGAGCAATTTACACCAAAAAGTAATGAGCACGAAGTTATGTCAAAGATTAACTTAATGTGAAATTTTATAAAAGTACATACATTAGTTTGAGATAGAACTATTGTGGAAATTACGAATAATGCAGCATAGCAGCTCCATCGATTTGGCAATATACACTAATAACTAAACATCTCGAGTTTATATCAAGGTGTAACTGAATCTAAAGTTATGTGAAATTATGTGCATCAGTTCCTGAGATAGAGTGCCCATAAAATTTGTCACATACAGAGACTCACAGAGTGCGAGATATTTTCCGAAAACCATCAAAACGTGTTCAGGACCTTCTAAAACATTTAAATACACCAAAAACTGGAAGTCAAATTTTTCACGAATTACCGTAAGTTCGAATTACCGTAACTCGATTACGTAGTCACTCTTTCGTCAGCAGTCATTTGTGTCGCCGCCGCCCGCTTTATATGAATTCCCATACAATTAAATTTCCAAAAAAACTTGTCTGAAAGAGATTTTCACAACTCTTTAATGAAGTAAAGTAAAACTTGTTAAAGTGGAATATTCATATAACGGAATCCTGTCTCATAAACGTACATTCTAAAATGCATGTTTCTAGAGAGTGAATAGTCACTCCTTTGAAAGAGTGTCTTATGCTCTCCCGCTTAGAGAGAATATTCACTCTAAGCGGTATGTGAACATAGTATGTATTGATATTATTCACAAGCCAATCAGAACAGTCTTGTCTACGAAGCATAAATTTGTGATCAGATTAAAATCTGGGGTATATTCAAGGAGAATAAATGTAAATAAAGCGGGAAAAATTGCTTTAAAAAATTAAGGATAGAAGGCTTTGCAACGAAAATTGCAGTCTTTGGGTCAAAAAGAAAAAAGAATCTTTTCGTTCTTGTCTTTCATAAAAAGACGATTATAAGGAGGTTAATACTTTAAAAGCGGTAATGTGGTAAATTGTACCAGAACGACATTTATTTATTATTGATAATGTAAAATGATAGATATAAAATTCTACTTAAAGAATTTAAGCTAATAGTCTATTATAATATATATATATATATATATATATATATATATATATATATATATATATATATATATATATATATATATATATATATATATATATAGAACCATTAGATAATACTACAAATCAACATCAATATGTGGAATAACTCGTTAATGACAAAATATACCAAACATAGGAATTGGCTCAAATTGGAATAATATTAGAAATGTGGTCTTTAGCTCATTATCAAGGGCAATGCTAAATAGACACATTAATTGCGATTAATTTCTGATTAGAAATCGGGATAAACCTAAAACTGATTTCTATATTGCCCAATTAATCGCAATTCAAAGCATAATTCAAAGAAAAATATTAGAAAAATAATAAGACAATAATTGAATTATCAATAGATTAATTGCAATGGAAAAACTATTTCAAAGAAAAATATTAGAAAAATAATTAGACTATAATTGAATTATCAACAGATAAACTTACAAATATCAATCGCTACCATATGTCGAGTTTCAAATTTGCAAACTAACTTTGCATTGATAAGTTGCTTTTGGAATGGCTTTCGAACAGTCCAGAGAATTTTTCCCAAATTTCTGCACAAATATGGATAATAATTTCTGTAAATGTAATTTAATTAATTTAAGAATGTTTTTGTTTGAATTAAATTTTAGCAAAATACTGGCGTGTTATAAAAATACTAGAAAAAAATACAGGGTGAACAAAATTATATAAGTATGCTTCATTTATCAATTAATACTATAGTATAAATTGCTGAAAGAGAAATTTCAACCAGTTTGGAGTTTTTTTGCTAAAATAAATTTCCCTATTATATAATTCGTATATAAACCTACACGTCAAATACAGGGCTGTTCATAAATATTGAATTGGTTGAAATTATTCTAAAGTTTAGATTTTAACTTAAATTTTAAGCCCAAAATCGAAAACATGGGGATCGGTTAATTAGCGAAAATTTAACTGTGAACCGAGGGGAAGATTTTAAACGCTCATAAATATTGGACAAACTAATCGATTTCCTTGTGGTTTGCGTGTAGGTCATTCTCTTTGTAATTATTTTATTCAAAATGACGTACAACTGTGGTGTCCTCATTTTTTCATAGAGGGCGCTTCCGACACATGTCCGACATTTCAATGGCATTACTCCTGGGTGTTTTACTACCAGACTACCATACTTCCAGGAAGTGTTAGGGATGCAAAAGCGACTCGGAATCACATAGGAATGTAACGTTTAAAATGTCTTTTTTGCGAGTTATGGTTAAAGGAAGCAAAAAAAAAAAACAGAAACAAGCAGAGAAACAACAACACGTTAATATGACATAAAAGGTTTATTTATTTAAAGGTTTTACTAGAAAAGATGTTCGAAATTACGACCAAAAGTAATTTGACATGCTTGACAGCGGCGTCGCATGTAATTCCTCACGCTTTGAAAGATTCCCGGAATCTTTGATAGATTTCCGGAAGCTACAGAAATACGAGTTGCTAAGTCTTTAATTGATGGTACGGGATTCTCATACACCCAACTTTTCATGTAACCCCAGCAAAAGAAGCTCATACTTGATAAGTCCAGTGATCTGTCAGGCCAATAAACCGGGCCACCACGACCTATCTACCGCTGTCCATATGTTACGTTGAGGTATCGGTGAACATCATTGGTAAAATGTGGAAGAGCCCGATCGTGCTGGAACCACATAGAGCTGCGCAACGAGAGAGAGCCTTTACCGAAAGGCATTACCGTTCAGCGCAATGTACCGCAAGGAAATCGCAGCGCCATCTACTGTCGCTTTCAAGTTTGCCGGACTTTTTCTGGTCGTAATTTCGAACACTTTTTGCAGTAAAATCTTTAAATAAACTTTGTTCTGTCACTTTAACATGTTGGTGTTTCTCTGCTTGTTTCTGTTGTTTTTTCTCTGCTTTTTTTTTAAACGTAACATGCAAAAAAGCAATTTTCAACGTTACATTCCTGTGTGATTCCGAGTCGTCTTTGCATCAGACTTCGAGTCGATTACAGAGGACTGTAATCGATTAAGATTACGATTATTTCCAATTTCAAAAAATAGATTACGATTATGTCTCTATTTATGCAAGCCTGATTACGATTACATAATCGATTATCCATTTTTTTTATTTCAAGATTACGATTACGTTTGGATTACGATTAATATTTTTTTCTTGGATTACGATTACCGAACTAGTCGATTACGATTACAGTTCGATTACAGTAATTCCGTAGTCTACATGTTACAAACTAGAATTACAAATTTACAAAATATGTGTTTCCTTTAATTTATTTATTTTTAAAGGAAAAATAAATCATTTATATTAACTGAGCTATTCTTTTCTATATAAATAATATATGTTTTCCTTTTTGAATATTTTAGAACTGATTTTATTATTATAAATTTATTTTGAAATTAAGAGCATTTCTAAGGATGTTTGATTAATAGAATAGGTATATGTAACATGCGAAATTCTGATTTGAAATTCACGAATACCGGTGTACGTAGAATGAACCCCCCCCCTCCCCTTACACACACTAAAATTTGGGGGGGGGGACATGTGTTTCACAAATTTTTTTTTTTTTTAACGTAAAATTTAAACATGAAATGAGTTTAAATAAGGTTATTTTCCTCAGAACATTCGTTGCAAGACATTTAGGCAAATAAGCAAAACAAAACTTAAAAAATGAAGAAAAATTAAATAAAATAAGCTTCTACCAAAATTTTCGAAATGGAAGAATTAAAGCAATTCATTCTTTTTTCTTTCATTTGCATACCTCTGTCCAATTGAACCACATATTTAAAACAAAATTGAGACATATAAACCTTAACAGGCAAATAATAATAATAATATAAAATAGTGTATTTTGGTAGGAGTATATTGGGGGAGGGGAGAGGGGGAAACAAACCTTTCTGGGAAAAAATTAACTACCTTTTTTTCCCTATTATTTATTTATAACTCATTTAGAGAGATTTTTTTTGATAGTTTTTTTTTCCTTTTTAAAATAATCAGAGATAAAAAAATTTGGTGGCTACATTTCAAAATTCAGGGGTTCGTCATTGAATTTGTCGGCGTATAAGCTAAAGAAATTTACTAACAACTAGGTATCATTAACATTGTCTTTCACCCTTGAAGAAATCTTACTTACACCCGTATATTTATTGACAAACCAGTCTTACTTTCCGTTTTTTTGGAGGGGATTCTCATAAAAAAAGTATTAAAAAATAATAATAATATATAAAATAAAATAAATAAAATAAAATAAAATAAATAAAATAAAATAAAAAACAATCTTTTATTATTAGAGCTTTTGTAAGAAAACTGATCTATATGTTTAACTTATCCAGATATATTAAAATACAAATTTTGAATAAACAGACTTTATACTTATGATTAAAAACACTATATAGTTAATTTAATATAAAAAATTCCTTTCACTACAATTTTTTAAAAAAAGATAAGATATCACTATGCAATATTTCTAAAATAAATCGATACAATATGTATATATCTAGTAAAAAATTACCTGCATGTGGGTGTTCAAATTGGACTTGGTTTTTATGAAGATTCTGACATCTGACGAGCACAATTTACATTTATATTTTAAAAATTTCACGCCTTTTTCATTAAATTCTGATACAGATTCCGTGAAATAATCTTCAATTTTTTAATTATTTCTTTTAGCCATCTCTTTCCCTAGAACCTTGTAAACAACTACTTAGATAAAAGCAAACACTAAGAAATCCAAAATGCGAATGAGCTGTTCGATGAATTGTCACATGTAATTTAAGCATCTTTTTTTTTTTTTTTCCCCATTTTCTTTATTTTCCCATTCCCACATTTCAAAGAGGGTGATGTCTGTCCAATTGCTAAGTGCCCATAATAAAACCATAAATAAAATATTTTTCTTTCTTTTTTCTTTTCTATCCTTTATCACTTTCACTCAATAACCCGCGAAACAAGACCCCTCGTATAACCAGAGTGTTTTACCCAATACCCGTTATCTTTTAACGAAGTCAGACTATTTCTATGTTTTTATACTATATACCAGGGGCAGCCCTCTATAGCGTTGACTACATACAGTGTAAAGTACTATGCATTCTGTTTCACCCCGAACAGCTGCCTGACCTATGACCTCTTCTCACTTTTAATTTTAGGGGCGATTTAACAAGCTCCAAACGTCTACTCTTTCCTTGGTGCAATATTTAACTCACCGACCAAATATTTTCTGGATATGGCGAAATGAAGAACGGGGAAAAAAAAGGTGTAATCGAAGAACGTAATCGCATTTTTGTGCTCGATTACGATTATATAGCTTTTTGATACAGATTACATTGCGATTATCTACATTGCGATTACGATTAGATTATGATTGTAATCAAAGTGAAATCTTTTGATTATGATTACATCGTGATTATTTCAAAATTAAAATTTACGATTACGATTACAATGCGATTACGCAGTTTTTGTAGTCGATTATAATCGATTACAATTACACGATTACGATTACTCGAAGTCTGCTTTGCATCCCTTACACTTCCTGGAAGTATGGTGGTCTGGTAGTAAAACACCGAGGAGTAATACCATTGAAATGTCGGACATATGTCGGAAGCGCCCTCTATCAAAAAATGAGGACATGAAAGCTGTACGTCATTTTGAATAAAATAACTACCAAGGGAATGTTTTACACACAAACCGCAACAAAATCGATTAGTTTGTCCAATGTTTATGAGCGTTTAAAATCTCCCCCTCGGTTCACAGTTAAATTTTCGCTAGTTAACCGATCCCTGTGTTTCCGATTTTGGGCTTAAAATTTAACTTAAGGTCTAAACTTTAGAATAATTTCAACCCCATGCACAAAAGAACGGCAAAAAGTATTTGTTCGTTACTCTAAAGTCTAAAGCGCCCTCTATCGACAATTTTTGAACTTAACCTTTAAAATTAAAAAAATTAAAAATCGTGATATAAAGAATGATTTTAGAGAAAACCGCAAACAAATCGACCCTTTTTTCTAATTTTTATCAGCGTTTGAATTTTTGGACCTTAAACTTTAATGGCCTCTAGCTCCTACAGAAGACGTTTGCTCCCCATGGTTTCCTATTTAATAATGTTTGTCTTTATGTCTACTATCACCCCTCAAAGTTTGTCGGTTTGGTAGCGAAACACCCTGTTTATATATATGTCTATATTCTCCTATAATCTTTAATATGTAATAAGTTATTACATGATCTTAAAACTGATTAACACATTGCGTAAAAAATGTATAAAAAATGTATAAAAAAATAAAGATAATACAAAAAAAATTACAAATGCAAAAAAATTAAAAAATGTGTATATAATAGGATGTATGAGTGGGTTAGATATTGGATTACGGTGGAGGGCGGTGTTGTCTGGATAATACGCAATGATTAATTATTATACATTTATATTAAAAAAATACTTAACTTTACACATAGAATTAAATTTTATGTTTACCTAAAATTAATCTGCATAACTTAAAAATGATCAGGTTATTGAGATAAGATATGGTTGTCTATTGCATTTGTCTTAAAGAAATTATTTGATAAATATTAGAATAGAAATTATTCTTAAAAATTTTTTAGCTTTTAAATAATTTATTTTATTCCGATAATATTTTTCTTAATCAATAAAATATAGATGGCAGCACTATCAATATATAATTTAATTAATATATTAATCATATAGATGGCAGCACTAAAAAACTTCTTTTTTGTATTTTGTACTTGAAGTTGTAGTAACATATATTTTAGTTAAATAATTAATATAGTAATATTAATAATTGTTAAAAAATATAATACCACTAACAGTAGCAATTTTTTGGCTAAATGTATAATGACTATTTATGGTATAATATATGATCTGCTAATTTTTTAATACAATTATTATCAGCTCATATATGCATTAAGTTTATATAAATTATTTTTCGAAAGAAACTTAAGTTTTACTAAATGTCTGCATATTATATGGTGTGTATAAATGCTATAGTTGATATACAGGATTACACAAAAGAGCTCGCAAACCTTACTGGATATGAGGGTAATTTACTTAAAGGCAGTTTTTAAATAAGTGATGCATTTTTGAACTGCTTTCAGGCTACTAAAAAATGTTTGTGGAGTATAAATAAAATTATATGCAGGGTCACCCAAAGAATGTATCTACATGGTCACCCATGGATGATAATTTTTTGGAAGTGTGATTTAAATAGTTTTAAAAGTGTTTTTGTTTGAACTAAACTTTAAGAAAATGCTGGCGTGTAATGAAAAGTTCTAGATAAACTACAGGGCCGGACAAAAGTATTGAAGTATTTTTCATACATTAGTAGAAATTGTTGAAAGAGAAATTTCAACATATTAGGCGTTTTCTTGATAAACTAAACTTTCGCATTATATAGGATGTATATCAACCGGCAGATCAAATAGAGGTCTGTTCAAAAGTATCGAAATACATATTTGGGGTATCGATAGTAACACCTTATTTATTTAAATAACGAAGTTTTGTTCAAGATTCCAGGAAGTATTGAAAGTGTTTCATAATCTATGCTTAACGCATGATTTTTCATACTTGTTAATGTATATTTTAAGATGTGCTATTATTATTATTTTTTCAATTTCTAAAAGGAATTGAGCTTATATTATTATATGCAGTTGTATTACATAATTATATCATGATCTTTTATATTAAAATACAGTAGACTCCCTCAAATGCGCAAACCAGAAATCCACAACTCTCTAAAATCCGCACATATTTTATGGATGTAAACAATGAAACTTTCAGTTCAGATATTTGAGACAAAATTTGATTTTTTTAGTTTTGTATCAGTTCCATATATTTTTTAATTTGTAATTTTCGTAATAATACTCTATTACTCATGTTTTTTTCATGAAGGAAGAATATTTATTTTTTGGAAGATACTGCTGATATCACTGGTAATCAGACTTCTTACAAATATATTTATGCATTAATTAAGATTTTTGGTTATTAAGCCTGGCTAAACTTGAAAAAAAAGAATCCTTATTTTGTGATTTTGATGTGAATTAGTAATGTACTTTTATGAGACAAGTTTTGTTGAATAATTTTGGAAAAATATATTTAATCTTTATAATGAATATTTAATCATACACCATTGATTATTAACTTGACCTTTGCTATTAGTACTTTAATCATTTAAAAAAATATCTAAATTTTTATTATTTTAGTTTATTAGTTATTTTAATATTTTATTATATTGTAAGCATTCATTATAGTTCTGAATGCACTATTAATTGCATTCAAATTACTGTTTAATAAATGCAAACAAAGCAATGACCAGAAATCCGCAAAATTCAAAAATCCGCACAACCTCTGGTCCCAAGCTGTGCGGATTTGTGAGAGTCTACTGTATATTTATTCGCAGCTAAATAATAGGTCGATAGTTAATTTCAATTGTCATGTTGTTATTTTAGAATAGTTAAACTTGTAAAAATTCGACTTTGTGTTAAATATGTTCTTTAAAAAGGCTTGTTTATAACAGAAAGTATTTTCTAATGGGTTCTGGTTTAATGTGAATTATTTCCTAAACAATCCGTTAAGGCTGTTCTGAGAGATGTATTTTTCTTCACTCAAGAACACGAAACTTTCTGACACTTTATTAAATAAAACATAACAAACAAACAAAGTAACACGTGTTGGCATTATTTTTAAGGTATATTTTACTGAACTTTTTATTTTAAAAAGTTTAGAAACCGATAAAGTTGATTAAACTTTCTGTAAGGCGGCGTTACATTATGTGTTTATAAATCAACATGAATTGGGAAATGTGACAGAAACAACCAGTTTAGATTTCAAGCAGTTTTATAATTAATAAAGTAATTAATTAAATATGAATATTAATTAAATATGTATATACATTAAACAAATCCAAAATTTCTATTATATCATAAAAAAAACAGCGTATGCATTTATTGATAATTTCTTAAAATAGACATACTTGTATGTTCCTTCTTTTTACTGATCTAGTGGTTCTTAATGTGTGTGCAGCAGAATGAAATTTAATATGATAATGATTTATTATTTAAAAATTTATATACTTTTTGGGATACAAAATAATGAAAATGGTCTTAAATCTTCAGATAAATTTTTCTCTTTCAGAGAAAACTTTTGTAGCAGTATAATGTGCTGTACAAATTATCTATGACAAATAAAAAAATATTTTAGAATAATTACTACCCAAAATTTCATTTCACAGAAAAATATTTTAGTTTAAAAAGTAAAAAATCAATCTCAATCGATCTCAGACAGCTCTTTAAAAGTTAGTTCATATTTTTTACAAGTTCATTAATTTCTGTTAGGCGGACTCTGTGTATTATGGAAATTCATTATTAATTTTGGAAAGATTCTCAAGTCCCTGCAAATCCATAGACATAGAGTAAAATTTGTCTAAGGCGGAAAGTTATCTACTACGGAAATTTTTCTCGGTATCGATTGATTCCGCTTTAAACAGAATTTATTGTATTCGCAAAATCTTTTTAAGAATATTAACATTACTTGAAATGTAAATATAGTAAATGAAGTAAAAACTAATGTAAATAAACTTATTAGAATTTTAACATTTCATAAAACAATCAACAGAAAATTATATAATTATTTCACTTTTCTTTTACCTGTGATAAATCAATTTGTTTCTGTAAGTAAATAAATTTTAAAAAAGGCATACATTTTTTTTTTTTTTTTCGCAAACTTCTTTCAATAATTATAAGTTTAGAATTGCGAAGGAGTAAAGTACAGGGTGTCCAGCAAAAAACACCCTGATTTCAAAATTAAATTTTTCAAAAACAAAGATCGATAGTAATATGCGGTGAACGGTTTTTTTCATTAGGTAAGCTGTAAAAATCTTATACAGAAATTTCAAACAGTGAATATTTTGAAAAAATTGCGTTCTGATTGCATAGAATGCTTTGATTTGACAGTTTTCTTGTTTTAGATTCCTGCAGAGAAATAATTTTTCAGCTTACAGTGCAAATTTTTATAGATTTTTAGAAGTAAATTCTTAGAATTTCGAAATTTCAAAAATTTAATTTAAAAAAACTATGAAATATGGCATTTTAAGCCGAAAAACACATTCTCTGGCAGCAATCTAAAGCAAGAAAAATGTTAAATCAAAGAATTCTTTGCAACCAGAACACATTCTTTTCAAAATATTTACCTTTCGAAACTTTTGTATAAGATTTTTACAGCTTACCTGATAAACAAACCGTTTACTGCATAATTCTATTGATCTTTGTTTTTGAGAAATTTAATTTTGTAATCAGGGTGTTAAGTAAATAAATTAAAAAAAAAGGCATACTTTTTTTTTCGTAAACTTCTTTCAATAATTATAAGTTTAGAATTGCGAAGAAGTAAAAACGAAATAAATCAGAAAGTAAAAAAGAAGTCAATCCCACCCCACTGCTTATCGTAAAACGATCTGGGAAGCAATTAGTTGTAAAGTTCCCCCCCAGCGCCTCACACTACAGTAAAAATCTTTTTGACTTCAATGGTACTGAAGTAGAAACGAAATGGTTGCCTTTCATAGTTCGTTATCAGTATCTTAGAGGTTTTCCCTAACTATCCCTAAAATTTCTCCCCTCTCGGTTGCGAAAGCACTATAACACCGTTTAAACATAATTCCATAGCTTTGCTGCAATCAGTAAATATTATCGGCTACTTTGTTGAAAGCAAAATCTTAACTTTTTCTTTTGGTATTCGGTGCGTGGAATAAGTTGAAGCAGTGTTTTAAAATGTTTAGTAGTGTACTGTTGTTTCAAAATAATGAAATATTTAAATTTCTGAAGTTTTATCTGTAAGTGCATTTTTTTTAAAGCGATTATCTTGCTAATATTTGCTGCAAAACTCTACCCATTGTATGTATGTATATATATATATATATATATATATATATATGTATGTATATACATTTATTTTTATTTAACAAAATAAATTCATATTATAGGGAAAATTGCTTAAAGTAAAATCTTTACTTTTCTTTTTCGCACTTGGTGCGTGGAATAAGTTAAGACAGTGTTTTAAAATGTATGGTATGTACTGTTGCTTCATATGTATATATGTACATTTATTTTTATTTAACAAAATAAATTCATATTATAGGTAAAATTAGGGATTATTTTTTCATAATTCGTTATAAAAAAGGATTGTTATTTATTTATTTATTTTTTTTTTTTTTTTCAGATTTTGCGTCCAACTGAGTTTTGAGTTGACTTCAAATATAAGGTATAGATTCGTTAGGGTTATAACCAGATTCAAGTAGTTCTTTAATATGTTCTAAATACCACTGTCACGGAAATTATTTTCTCTATGGCCTTCATATGTTCGTTCATAATATTTATAACAAACCAAGGCTCGCACAATTTTACTGTTATTTTAACTGTGTGAAAATGCTGTTATTTTAACAGTATTTTCAAAGTATTTCACTGCAGAAAAAAATCGCGAAATTTGAGAAAATTCCTTCTCTTAAAAATTAAATATAAATTTTCTTATTATTAATAGTGGTGTAAAAAAAAACTTAAAAAATACAATGATTGTGCCAACCTTGCTAACACACATATAAAAATATTGCCTGAGCCACCGAATATTACCTATTCCGATTTCTTACTTTTAAAAACAAATTTATACTAAAAATTTTCTTTTTTTTTTTTTCTTTTTGTAAGTAAAAGCATAATCCATTTTTAACTATAATTATCAAAATTTCCATTGTAGAAATACGACAAAACTTCCTATTCAACATCTGTTTGTTCAACGCTATTTTCTCATGAAATGAGTAACTATGACAACAACGCCGCTAAACAATTAAAAAAAGGTTTCATAAATTTTCGTTTCATTTCACATCCTGAAATTTTAAAACATTATTCACAATGAATCACGAGCAGGTTACGAATGAACGAAAATCAGTGTATTGTTTCCTCGCTTTTAAAATGCTTGTTAGCTAACATTACAAGTTTAAATATTGCAAATATAACGTGAGATTTCTGTGCATTTTTAAGATTTTTCATTGCTAGTTCGGCAATTTAGACCATTACCATGATTATTATCGAGAATTAATAATCTGGAGATTGTTAGAACTATATGAAATAGAAACATATTGGAGATTGTATGTCAAACGTGGCAAATGAGGCACGTTCGTACAACTAGTTTTATTTTATTTATTTATTTTTTTTTTTAAAGAAAAAAAAGAAAAAAAGAAAATGGACGATTTTACGGAGATTGTACTGGCAATCGGAACGGTTTAATTCACTGTTTATTAACTGAAAAATTTCTGTAAATTCCAAAACAATTTCCGCTGAATGAACACATGAATCATTCGATTGGCAAAACATACATGATGGTACTAATCTTACAGAAAACTAGTCGTTGGAGGCCACCGTAATCCCATCAATATGCATAAATATATATGCACAGAATATGCATAATATAAAATATAGAAATAAAACATGTGTAAACGATTTACAAAATGTATTGCAATTCCAAACTAAAATTTACGCGTACATTTAAATATTTTTAATCCATAGTAACGCTCTATCACGGAGTTGAGGATACTACTCCATTATTCCGGTGACCCATTTCGATAAATTTTATAAATGGCCAAACTACTCGAAAAATTATATAAATCTGCATAACTTTTATTTTAAATAACGAAAAGACAGATTAGTAAAAAGAATAATAAAAATAAATATAAAACTTCGAATTAAAAATAACTTACTGGCGTAAAAAACACGTGTAACGTGTTTAATGTCAAGTCAATGTGACATTTTCGATAAACCTATATTGGCACTTAATCTTATAGTTTGGCGCTAATTTTCCGTTGGCAGGATAATCAAGTAGTACCGAACAGATCAAGAGAGACATCTTTACAACTCCAAAATTGATAATCATATTAATTAACAATTTACTGCTTCGAATTAGCCGTCTGATTTCCAATTAAAATATATATGTCAATTGAAATTTGAATGAAATACAGGGTCATGAAAAATTGAAGTGTGGAAAATGGGATTACGAAGATCTCCGCAACTAATAATCCGATCGACTTCATTCTTTATGCAAAACTTGTGTTATTTTATTGTCTTTTACATTCACTCCTTACAATAAAAACTTTCGTAAAATTTTATATACCTTTCATCAGAACGTATATTTTGAAAGTCCGAAAAAACTTACCCTCTACTACGGATAATGGGTAAGTAATAAGTATTGTTACATGTATTGCAATAATATGCAAATATTGTATGCATAGTAAATACTTTCAATGAACTCGCAATATGGCTTTTCAATGGAAATATTTGACTTACAATGTAATATCACTGATGCAAAAATAATGGCTTTCCATAGACAATATTTATAATGACATGTCAGTATTGCAGAAATGTTGTTTTTATTATGGAAATATTTGCGATGCGATGCCACTGTTAGAGAAGCATTGGATTTTTTATTGGAAATACTTCCTTTGGAATGGCAGTATTTTAGATATAATAATAGCAGCGATTTAGGCTTTCTATTGAACATACAGCCGACTCTCATTAATTCGAAATCGGATAAATCGAATCTTCGCTTAATTCCAACTAACACGAAGTCTCGAAATTTTCAAGGGTAGAATAACGGTAAAAATTTTCATTTACTCGAACTCATTTTCTTTTGACTTCGTTTAATTCGAACTAACGAGAATTCCGATTTTTCATTTTCCCTTACTTTCATACGGTCTTCAGGTCTTTAAAGTAACTTTCTTTTTTTCATTTTTGTCAGTATTGATCTGAAACTAGTAAACATATAATTCTATTCATTTGATACCAGCTTTCTGAATGTCTCGTCTGTCCATCAATGATACTCCCAACACCTTTTCTATTGTATTACTTATTCCTAATTCTTTAATTAGTTTATGTATTTATATCTTTTAATTAAATATTAAGTAATATTCTAATGATAATCGCAAGAAATAAATAAAAAAAATACAATAACATTAGATCCTTTGTAATAGTACTCCTTTAAACGCGTTTTCCTCTCATACTTTTCATAATTCGAACTCTGGATAATTCGAACATTTCTTGTGGTTCCGGCGAATTCGAATTAGCGAGAGTCGACTGTATTTGCAATAAAAGATTAATATTGCCCATTATCAGCTTTATAGAGCAAACATTTGCAATGAGGTGTAAAGTCAAGTGGAGTTATTAAGACCAGGAGGGTAATTGTGACTCCCGCCATAATGAAGAAAACTGTATACGGTAAAATTTTGCTTCAGACATAAATATTAACCTCATAATGTATTTTTCATTTTAGATATTCTTTTATTACTAGTCTGAAGCATTTTTCAGATCAAAATAGCAATTTAAACAGTCTACCAAAATTTTTAAATAACAGATTTGTCAATATGGTGCTCTAATGGTCTTAATTATTCCTAAAGATATGTGTGTAAGCAAGTATAAAGATGATATATAGTGGTTTTCATTAACCCAAACTTTTGTGATTGAGAGTTTTTGAAGGGGTAATGATAACCATTTTTTTAACTTAATAAAAAGAAGGGTATGAGAATTAAAACTTTCAAAAAGTGTTCTTAAACAGTCAAAGTTACTTGCCATGTACTAAAAACACCACTTTTTCAATAAATAAATAAATAAATAAATAAATAAATAAATAAAATAAAATAAAATAAAATAAAATAAAATAAAATAAAAAGTTAAAAAATTAACAATGTTGAAAATGTATAAAGTTGTCATAATTATCCCTCCTGACCATATCCATTACAGAAACATTGGTTTGTTATTGGAAAAAATTGCAATACAATGACATTATTATGTAAATATTGTCTTTTCAACAGCTATATTTGCAATGAAATACCAATAGCGATCAAATAATAGCTTGCTTGACATTTTAACTATTAGCAATGGAAATAAAATATTTATTGCGAATAAGAATGAAATATTGACAAAA
Organism: Maratus speculifer; assembly: GCA_964019185.1. Taxonomy (NCBI): domain Eukaryota; kingdom Metazoa; phylum Arthropoda; class Arachnida; order Araneae; family Salticidae; genus Maratus; species Maratus speculifer. Next base: position 146,755,158 of record OZ025296.1, on the reverse strand, counting down.
TATAAACTGTACAATTTTGAGACAATAACTGCTGCCGATCTTACCTATATATTTTTTTATATATCCTGTATAATTCAAGAAAGATACAGTCATTACAGAAACCAGTGACCTACTATATTATTTCTAAAAGATGGTGGAGGAAACGGGATTTTTAAAACTTAAAATTAGAAGTTTTTCATGAAAACTAGATCTTAAGAAATTAGATAATTACTTGCCTAATTAAGATAGTGCATTTAAACTAAATGCTATGATTAATTTCTTTAAGAATAGTATAATTAGTAATTAGCGGTAATTTGTTAAATTAATAAAAAAAATAATGTTGAAGTGTTTTGAAAAAATATATATATATGGAATTGCGAGAGCAACAAATTTGCAATTAAATGCATTTTTAAAATGTAAAATGTACTTAAGATATACTTAAAATAGGCCATGTTGTTAAAAATAGTAAATACTTAATCATTATATAATTGATACTTTTTTTTACGACGGTAAGTATTTTCAAAATTTAATGATGAATGAGCTTTAAAAATCGTGTTCACATTTATATAATTAAAAGACTTTGAGTTTCATATTATCATTTTTTTTATTATTTTAACTATAATACAGCTTCAAAGCTATTACTACGGGAATATTGCAACTCCTCTTAACTATGTTCTAAAAGTGTGCAATTGAAAAAAGAGATGACGGGTGAAAATTGGAAAGGAGAAGGAAAGATAATATTTTAATTTGATCAGCCTTAAAAATAATATATTCGTTTATATAATTAAAATACTTTGAGTTTCATTCTATTATTATTTATTATTTTAACTATAATACAGTTATAATATTAACAATATACGGCATATTACAACTCCCAATTTTACCATGTTTATAGGTCATTTTTTTCCCTGTAAAAGACCAGCAAATTATATTCTTAATACAATTTTGTAGTACCATTTCCCCTAAGTAAAACATCAAATAATTCCTAGTTTAAATGTTTTATAAATTGCAACCTCCAAATCAAATATAAAACCATTTTTTTCCTTCTCTGATCACATATATATCAATTTATTTGTCTCTTCCATTTTATCAATCAACAAGTGTCTTGAAGTAATAATAATAATAATAATAATAATAATAATAATAATAATAATAATAATAATAATAATAATAATAATAATAATAATAATAATAATAATAATAATAATATGGTTTATGTAAATCGTATGTTCATAGTTATTTCTTGTTTTACCTCCTGTCCCTTTCTGTTTTTGTTTCTCCACAGTTGGAAGCTTTAAAATCTCGGGAACTGCCACATTGTAGGGAAAAGGTGCGGAGCTACCGAACGCTCATTAGCATACAAAAAGTAATCTTCTGTTTCATTTTATGAAATTTTTAGTGTATATTTCGCGAATCAAATTAATCGTATTTAAACAGGAAATTTTATTTAGTAAATGTATTATATATCACGTAGGAATAAATTAAATTATATGAAAAGCAATGTTTGATTCTGAACTTGTTTATTTAGCCTGAGGGTTATACGATTACTGTGTGCATAGCTCCAAACATTCCAAAGGTCTGTTTTAGATTAAATAAATATTTGAACCAGATTTTTTTTAATTAAAAAATAGGGTGGTGTCGTCAAAAGTTTATAAGTGAAAAGTTTTTCCGCTAAAGGTAAATCTTTGTTTCTTTATTTATTTATTTTTTTTTTACCTTATATATATTATATCTTTGTGTACAGTGAGCTTTTCAGTATCGCTTGAAACTAACTACAGTACAATACATAATTAATCAGAACATTGTAATTTTAAAACAAAATACAGTAGATTCCTCTTAATTGATTGTACCACGATATGCCCAATAAAACGATTAATCCAATTTTTTAGAGTAAAATAAATAATATTTTTCAACTTTGCTTTTTACAATTTGTAGCAATAAAGCGGCTTTTCCAATTATACGGTTCCCCAAATAACCGACACAGGAAAAAGTAGTGTTCGAGAAATAAAAATCCGGTGAGCCTCACTTATTATCAGAGTTTTTAGATGCATGCCACACAGCGCGGTCTCAAATATACCGAGTCTACGTCTGTAATGGTGATTAACTTCGTTATTTGAATATTTCGAAATCATGCTAGATCAAAGGCATTGCTGCAAGTCGTGATCAGAAATTACTTTGAGATAGCGGGGATAGAGGAGACGTGCAAGAAGATATGGCATTCCCTTCGGGAGAGCTTCTGACGGAACTATTGTTCCCTTCAAAGACACAGTATACAATCAGATTCAAATGTTACATGATTGATTAGGGTTTGGACAGTTGTGTTTCAGAGATTAATTTTGTAAACACGGATGAGCATTCAGAGTATGCATTACACAGGATACACATACTGAATGAATTTATCGATTATATACTCCAAAATCAGCTTCACAGCAAGTCGAGAACGGGAAGCAGAGATTCTGCACGCGACTCACAATGAATATTAGAAATATTCGACAAAGAGGAGGGGGAATAAACAATACACAAAATATCAGAAGACATCAATTTTCCGCATTTTAAATTAAAATGTAAATATAGACTATATGGCCAAAGGTGACAGGTCACTTGCGATTTTAGACGTTTTGTTAAATATCTAGAAAAATACATGAGGAATTATCTTCAAACTCTAAGTGTGTAAACGTAATAGCATAGGTTATATTTCCCAAAACTCCATAGGGGACCGTCAATAAATTGAAAAAGAACAAATATCTTTTCGATAATCATGTCAAACTAATGTAGCAAAAATGTTCAAATCATAACTTATGATTAAGTGGCTTATTGTAATACATTTTGTCCAGGTTTATGGGGATAGCATGTATAAATAAACCTAAAGAAATTAAAATTTCTATAAAAACAGCGCCAAATAAAACAGTTAATCCAATTATCAAGACTGAAATAAATAACATTTTTCGATTTTGTTTTTCCTAATTTGTGGTAACTAAGCGGCTACTCCTATTAAACGGTGAGTCTCACTTATTATCAGAGTTTTTAGATGTTGTCACACAACGATCTCAAATATAACGAGGTCTACGCCTGTAATGATGATTAACTTCGTTATTCAACGATTTCGAAATCATGCTAGATCAAAGGCATTGCTGCAAGTCGTGATCAGAAATGACTTTGCGATAACGGGTAAAGAGGAGCCGTGCAAAAGGATATGGCATTCCCTTTGGGAGAACTTCTGTCGGAAATATTGTTCCCTTCAAAGACACAGTATACAATCTGATTCAAATGGTTACATGATTGATTAGGGTTTGGACAGTTGTGTTTCAGATATTAATTTTCTAAACACGGATGAGCCCTATTCAGAGTGTGCATTATACAAGATACACATATTGAATGAATTTATCGATTATATTCTCCCAAATCAGCGCCATAGCAGGTCGAAAACGGATAACAGAAATTCTAGACGCGACCCGCAATGCATATTAGAAATATTTGACAAATTGGGTGGAGAATAAACAATACAAAAAAATATCAGAAGACGTAAATTTCCCACTTTTTAAATTAAAATGTAAATATATTAAACCGAAAGGCGGCAACACAGTCAATCACCTAATCGATTTCATGGTTAAAAATCCAGGATTAGATAAATCTCTATCTGTATATTAAAACGCAATTGGTCTGCCAAGTCATGTCTTGGTGGAAAACATCTAAAAACTTGATTTTAGCGGTTGACTCATGGGCTTAGAATTATGCTTTCTTGCTAGCAGTCCTTCATGCTTTCATTTTTTGGGCTATTAAAAATTGTAATTTTTTTAAAGCTTTTTCTTTGCAAAAAATGGGCCACAGGGGAAAAAACCTTGTATATAATCCAGCATATAAAAAAGGCGAAAGGGGAAAAGCAAAAATATTGAGAATAATTTCTGCGACAGTTCCAATATCACTAGGCATTCACAGGAGAATTATAGTAACCACGCCCATTAAGTCATGAAAAATATTATCTATCAATTATAATTCTAAACTCAGTATAATTATAATTAGTAACACTTTTTGCACGGTCTTCTGCAAAAGGGGGATGCAAGATAAGACAACTGCGGGCCGTGATCCTGTTACTTGAATTTTGAAATTCAATCTATATTTTCTTCCCATTTCGTGATTTTGCATGTAATAGCGATATTTTTTACAAAGTGACTTAAACTTATTTAACAATAACAGAGAAAAAAATGCACAGTATAAAAGTATCTCTGTTTATTATAACAAGGTATCTGTCTCCATATAACAAAACTTTTCAAAAACAAACCGCTGGGAAATCATTCTTTTTTTTCTCGGTGCATTTTTTCTTTTTTTAAATGCTTCAAATTCTTTAAGCTTATTTTGAAACTATATGAAACAATCTATTTTTTTGCTATTATTTTTTTATGTAAGTTAATAGATTTAAAAAATAAAATCATTCCTTAAATAAAAAAAAAAAAAAAAAAAAAAAAAAAAAACCAAGCAATAAAATATTTTTGGAACAGGAATATCATAGTTATTTTGATAAATTAAACATAATATAGCTTATATCACTGCTCTCATTAATATATTTTTAAAACATAAGTCATCAACTAAAATAATAACTAGTAAGCAAAAAGCGAGATCACCTGATTAAAAATCTGAATAGTTTCAAATAACAGTTTAAGTTAAAACGATAAGAAAATAAGACACATCGCACAGAGATTCCATTATTTTATTCCTATTCTCAAGACTTCTAAAATCAAAACGCATCACGAATTTGGCGACTTTCCAGTTCTAGTACCAGGAGTGGATAACCCCCGGCTCCCGTCTCATAGATCAAAATCGGATATCTTATATATATATATATATATATTTCTCTCTAAACGTAAAACTTTACTAGCTTCGGATATGTGAAAAATATTTGTTTCAGAAAAACACCTTTACACCTTTTTCAGCTATGACAGTCTTTAAAAAATTGATTCTTTATTGAAACTATAAAAAAGCATAGCTGCCAACTTTTACGCATTTTTGCTACCACTAAAATTGTATAGATTTTCTATTTGTTTAAGCGGAAGATTTTGACGATTAAATAACACAATATTTTCTATAAAACTTTTGTGGAAGGAAAAATGCGTAAAAGTTGGCAGCTATGTAAAAAAGCATTTTGATAAAATAATAACAAGAAAAATAAACATGGAAAAATACATGCTGAATCACTAGATAAAGTTATTTGTTAAAGAATTTATGTTTAATATTTCATACAAGTTGTAACGACGTAATAAAAAAAAGAAGGAAAATGTAAGACATTATTGATAATTCACAGCATTTATATTTTTAATAATTCTAGTTTTGTCATAAAGATAAGCTCTGATTTTTCATTAGTTCCTATCTAACCGGGCATTCCAAATATTGAAACAGAAATACTGAATTCGAAAATATTGAAGCGTGAAAGTATTTTCATAGACTAAACAATTAACGCTATTCACATTTTTATAGTTGTTTCTTTTATTCTTTCAACTTTTTGAATTGCAGTAGTTTCAAGGGGCGACCACTTAATTTAAATTTACAACACACAAACTTGCAAGATTAAAAAGAAAAAAAAGGCTTTGAAATGCAAATGAAGAAAAGCATTTACTTATTTCTTAATCAATTTCTCTATTGATTAATCGTGGTATTTATATCTTTAATAACTCTAATAATGTCATAAAGATAAGATCTGATTTTTCATTAGTTGTTTCAAACCGAGCATTCCAAATATTGAATTCGAAAACATTCAATTGTGAAATTATTTTCATAGACTAAACAATTTACTTTCTTCACATTTTTATGGCTATTTCTTTTTTCATCTTTCAACTATTTGATATATAGTGGTTTCAAAGGGTGACCGCTTAATTTAACTATCCATTGATATAATTTAATATCCTAAACTTGCACGATTAAAAAGGAAAAAGGCTTTAAAATACAAATGAAGAAAAGCACACTTATTTCCTAATCAATTTCTCTATTGATTAATCATGGTATTTATACCTTTAATAACTCAAGTAATGTCATAAAGATAAGATCTGTTTTTTCATTAGGTGCTATCAAACCAGGCATTCCAAATATTGAAACAGAAATATTGAAGCGTGAAAGTGTTTTCATAGACTAAACAATTAATTTTATTCCGATTTTTATAGCTGTTTCTTTTCTTTTTTAAAATTTTTAATTGCAGTGGTTTCAAGAGGCGACCGCTTAATTTAAATTTCTAACACCCAAACTTGCATGATTAAAAAGAAAAAAGCTTTGAAATGCAAATGAAGAGAAAAAATTACTAGTTCCTAATGAATTCCCCCGAAAATTATGATGGCACTGCATCATTTTAACATTTTACGAATACAGTGGCTAATTTGTTAACGAACTAATTTGACTTAAAACAGTATTCGCTAACCGAAATGTTTGTTAATTGATTATAGATTTTGTGTATATTAGTACGGAAATTCCATTAACTCGCTCTTAAAAGCTGAATAACGTATAAAAAATAATATAAATCTTTTCTTTATAATAAGGTTAATATTTGGCCTTATTTCATATCGATAGATTATGTTTTGATCTAATTTTATTTCATTGACTACGGCATTAAATCACGTCAATTTGTCCTTTTGACCTTTCAAATCTTCTTAACTTTCTAAAAGATCATTTTACTGTTGGGTCTCATTCAAATAGAGCCCAGAGTTGTTAATAATTTGTGAACTCTGATAAAAAACATTTTTTAAAAAGAATATGAAGTATAACAAGAAAGAAAAAAAATCATGCGTCAAGCATAGATTATGAAGCACTTTCCAACACATTAAGAATATTGTATCTAAACCGCACCGTTTAAAAATTGTGATATTGAGTCTCATTTTACCATATTGGAAATATGTATAAGGCATGTCGAAACCGAATTTCAGCTGTTTCCATCTATAATCGGAAAATTATCTGAAATTTTTAGCAGCCCTGTATATGATATAGAGAATAGAATACATTAACAACATGCAATGCAAAATTTAGTTCATTTTAGAGATACATGTATTTCATTTGAAAATTCCCCTTCAGCAATTTCCTTTAATTGGGAAAATGGTATTCGGATATTTTTGTGCACCCTTGTATATGAGGTATAGATATTATCTATAAATTCTATATATTCTGTATTTTACAATTTTTATAGAGCAAAAAATGAGCATGACAGTTACATTAGTCATAACGCAAACAATTAAGTGTTTAAGAATGGTTTATATTTATCTCAGTAATAAGTTTTGAATAGTTTCAAATCGCACAGTTTAAATAAGTAATAAATAAAACAAAGTAATGTACATGTCGTACAGTTCGCATTATTTTATTCCCGTTCTCCTAATTTCTAAAATCAAAGCACATTACAAATTTGGCGACATTCCAGTTGGAGTACTAGAAGCGCATAAACCTCTATTTCCATCTCCTAAATCAAAAAATTATATTTATTATTATTATTATTATTTATCTCAACGTCAAATGTCTTCAGCTGCAGGCATACGAAAACATGTATATCTTTCAAAAAATACGTTACACTTAAATCAGCAATTGCGGTTTTTAATAAACTAATTATTTATTGGGAATATGACAACCTTTGAAGAAATAAACATCAAATGATAAAACAAGTTGGAAATTGCACGTGAAGCGCAGCAAATGAGGTGCATTCGTACGATAACGAAGTTTTAAAAATATTCAGATCTTGGTGATATAGTAGAGCGTACTTCGGATACAGTATAGTAGTCAAAATCTTTGTGTTTCTGTAAATATGCAGGAAGTAATTTTTATTGCACCTCAGCAACGTATATCTTATTCATAAAATGTGAAATAGTTAAATATAATTAAAACATGCCCCAAACAATGTTTCCCTGTATAGCATTATATAGTGGAATACTTTTGTGTGGCCCTGTAATTTAATAATAAAAATTCTTTGCATCACAGATTGTGTAGAATGCATATTTTAGTATATACTTCATAGATTCATGCCAATTCTATTATGTTCGAATGAGTGTAACATCATTAAAATGCATTTGAAAAAATTTCCCACCCTAATGTAATGGAATATTTTTTATTGTCCCTGTAAGTGATCTATGCATCCGACTTTCATAACATTTGAAATGACTCGACAAAATTATGATTATAATTATATGTTTTGAATTTCAAACGATTAAAATGCATTTGAAACCTTTTTCCCCATTGACGGTAATGTAACGGAATCCTTTGAATTGTCCCTGTAATTGATCTATACATCCGATTGTCATAACATTTGAATTGACTCGATAAAATTACGCAATAATTATATGTTTTAAATTTCAAACGATTAAAAAGCATTTGAAACTTTTTTCCCCATTGACCGTAATGTAACGGAATCCTTTTGACTGTCCCTGTAAATTGATCTATCCATCTGATTTTCATAAAATTTGAAATGATTTGACAAAATTATTATTATGTATTTTAAATTTCAAACGATTCGGTTGGATAGTTTTTGCTTTGTTATATGCGGACAGACAGACAGACGGACGGACTGACGGACTGAGCGACAACAATAGGTGCTACGTATTTACATATTTACGAACGCACCTAAAAAGGGAAAACATAATAAGGTGAATTGTAAAATAATATGTGTTTAAAATTTTATACAATAGTTTGACGAAGTTATGAAAAATGAAGGTAATATGACATTATCGATTTCAATGTATTAATATTTTTAATAACTGTTATAATACCACAAAGAAAGCGGCAGATTTTAAATCAGCTACTTTAGGTCTGTACATTCCAGTTCTCTCTTCAATTTTGTCACATGAATAGTGATATTACAAAGCATTTTGATGGAATAAACAAATGTAACTTTTTTTTACACTATATTTTTGGCTATGTATTCTTTCCATTTACTAATCATATGGCTAATATTCGGCGATTGAACTCATTTAGAGTGAATAATTTAATTTATCAGTTGTGATAAATTTTTTACGTACAATTTAACCCTTTATCTACCGAATTATGAATTCATGAAAATTTTACATTCTAAAGCATTTTACGTAAATTGTTTAAACTAAATTAAAAGACATGCATAATCGTTTAATAAATTTTTGTGGGATTTTAAGAGGATTGAAGGATTTAGGAGGATTAATTAAATTTGAATTTACAGGGATTTTGTGCAGTATTTATAAACCCACTCAAACCTTTTATTTTAAATTGTTTTCTTGTAGAGTTATAAAATGTACAAATATGATGTTCTTACAATATAAATATAGAAATATTTCCGAATTGAAAAATCCCCATCCCCCTTCTTCAGCGCCAAGAATGCTGAAAAGATAGAAAGGCAAAATAAATCATCCTTTTAAAAATATTTTTGTTTTGTGTAACCAATAACGCTTTTGGAACAAAATAAAGTAATGTATCTGTAACTCATTCTAAAGAATATTACAACTAATCGATGTATTAAAAATTTTTATAATAAGTAACTTTAACGGTACTTATAAGTACCATCGGGAGATAAAGGGTGAGATTATTTACAGATTTTTATATTTTTCAATTTTTCTGGCTGTTATAGCATTTTAGAATTTTTAAACAATAAAGAATGAATATGACGCCTGTATCCGCTGTTAAACGCTAAAGTGATTAAAAACTGATATTTACCCATATAATACTTTTTTATAAGTTCTAAATAACTCTGTTCAAGTATAACCGATATGAAAAACACAATATGCATATCTTTCAATTCCCATAATTTTACTATTCAACTGACTGCTAAAATCAAAGTGCATCAAAAATTTGGCGGCTTTCCAGTCAAGCACCAGGAATGGATAACGCCCGACTGTCTTTCTCTTAGATCAAAAATTGATGTCTTTAATATATATGCACATATTATCTTTTCTTTTCTTCTCTAGACATCATCTAACATTATATTCGGGCATGCAAAAAGATGTTGTTTCGAAAATTAAACATCCCCCCCCCCCCCCGTTACAGCCGTCTTTAATAATTGTTACTTTATTGCAATTATAACTACCTTTTGATAAAATAATAGCAATAATAAAACTGTGAAAGATTGACGAATGCAACGTATTGTAAAGTTATGTGTATAATGATATAAGTTTTATTACACATATAAAATATGTAAAAATTTAAATTTTATACAAGCGTACGAAGTGAAAAACCATGCTTTAAACATTAATGTACCTTTAATAACTTTTTATAGCGAAGTATAATTGGCATACTTGAGCATAATAAAAGGTGCATAATAATACCTTTATTAGCAGGGGTGGGGAAATACGTCATTTTGCTCGCCAGTGACGAGTGGATTTCCAGGCAAGGCGAGTGCATTTTTAGTTTTTAAAAAACTAGGTAATAGATACATTATCAGAGACACTTTTTCAATCTAGATATTTTAACTTTCCAAATTATTGCAGTGTAAATATGGTACTAAGTTCTATCTTATATTAAGCTTACCTCTGTTGCAAACATTTCTTAATTTTATAGGGAAAAAAGAATTACGGAAATGTGTTGTAGTAATAGTAATTTCGTGTGCGATTTTGTAATAACTATTTTTAACTGTATGCGTGTTGCATTTTGCAGGCTGATGAAATAAATGCTTGACTGGCAAGATTTTTGAAAAATCCCCCACCCCTGTTTATTAGTGAAAGTTTTTCTTTTTTTAAACAACCAATATAGCCAATTGTGTTTTCTTTCCAATACAATTTATTCGGAATTCGTACAGCAATTTTTGAATTTTTAATGCGATTTTTAGTGGGTTTTTTTTCTTTTTTTTTCACAATTTTGTAATAATTTTTGACATTGATAAAAAGAAAATGTTTCAAACTTTTAGCCTAGTATTTAATATTTGGATTTGAAAACGATGGATGAAATGGCTAATATCGAAATTGTGATTAGAAATACGATTAAAATAACATTTCCAATACAAATATATTTTGAAATGAAAAATATTTACTTACCAACATCAGCCGATGAATCCTCTTGGATCATACTTCTTTTGTTTTTAATCCGAATAACATAATTGTTTCTTAGCACATTTTTCACAATTTTCAAAATATTTGAAACAAAACTAAATAATATCCATCACAAAAAAATTCACCAATGACATTTGAATTCAGTTTCTAAACACTTTTCTTCTGAAGAAGAACAACTAAACTCGTTTCTTCTAAACACATCGCGGTCACCCTGAAAAGAAATGAAATTATCAGTCACTAAACAAAATGTAACGTAAAATAATAAAAGTAGGTGTTTTATTTATAAAAGCTAGGAAAAGAACAAGAGTTACAAGAATCTTTTAAATTATATTTAGAGAAAATCTGAAGAGAATTTTAACTTTCAACGGTTGCTAAAAATATCTGACCATCGCCCGCCCACCCTTTTTATTGAAAGGGTATAGATTGATTCGTGTATATTTATTTTTTTCTTATAAATAGATGATCACTGCATAGGATAATGATATCAGCCTCTAATTTAAAATTTAAGAAAAACAGCTTTTTAACTCTCAATGGTATTTCGGATTGGAGAAAAAGTAAAAACTACAGCTTTATCAATAACCACGATATGTTTTGAAAAGGCAATAAAATTCACTTCATACCATATTTTACATAAAGTTTAGATGAAATTTCGTGATTTAACGTGTTTTATGATAACGAATATTGGACGTTCCGAAATATATTTATGTGTAAAAACAGATATTTCACTTTGAGATTATATATTTTTATTGACAAGAATCCTGTCATTATTTATTTATTTTTATTTATTTATTTTTATTATTTATTTTTATTTATTTATTTATTTATTTTAGAAATATTCTTTTTAATTTGACAAAAATTTTGTCACAAATAATCAACAAAGTTTTATTTTAGTTCAGTTTTTCTTTTCTTTTTTTAATTTTTATTTTACAACTAATTTCTAAAATGTAGCAGAAATTTGATATTTCAAGAAATCCGATGCTAATTGAGGACCTCTGAAGCCAAGGGGTACAAGTGTCAAAAAATCGATTTGGAGTAATTTGAATACAAACATAAATAACATTAAATTTAAACATCAATAATAATTGACTGAATTGAAATAGGAAACTGCCACTTGTTTTATTATGGTCTTTGAACTCTTATTTCTATTAAAGAGAAAAAAGTAGAGTGCAATTTCAGTTAAATTTATAATTAATCAATTTTGATTATTATTCGGCAAAAGTGGTTGATTTCTAGAACACACTATATAATTAGAAAATCACTTATATTTGATTACCTGAAAAGAGAGAAAAATATTGCCAAGTCGTCTGTGCACTTAGCTCACTTTTTCCAATTTTATCGGCTACTAGGGGTCCTCAATTAAAGTACTATAGTCATGCTTAAATGCTACATGAGATCGCGAAATAACATATTTCCATAAATTAAATTAAAATAGTCCAAACAGTTCTTGAGATTTTTTCCAATTTAAATGACTTATTTCTGGCCTCGGAACTCATTCATAGTGTCGATTTTTAATTCATACAACAATCGAAAAAAAAAAAATTAACATGCAAATTAAACAATATAATTTTTACCTGCACTGCACATTTCTCTTTAACTGAAAGCACACGTAGTAAGACAGAAATTAGCATTATGTGTTATCTTAAAATCTATGTCACTTATCCTGTTTTCACATATTTTTAAAGTTATATTAAGTTAAAAAATCCATCTTTAACGATCGAAAAAATATTACGAAAATAATTAGGAGTTCTCTAAAAATCACTCTAGAAGAATGCTATCCATCCAACTATACATAGCTTACCAAAAGAATATTTAACGGTAATAAAATATCCTTGACAACCTCCATCCATGCAGAATAATGTAAGACAATACTTTTCACCAAATCAAACAAACAATAAATGCCCTAAATATAATCTTACACTGGTAACGACCAGTTTTCTCTTAGAATCTAAGTTTGCATATCTCGTTTGACTTATTTAAGAATAATATTAACTTCCGAAGAAAAATAATTTTCAACGATTGAAAATTAATTACAGTGCTTTAAAAGCATTCTAGAAAAACTCCAATGAGCGAAATAATCCCTAGAAAAATATTTAATGTTAAAGAACTCGGTAAAAGAACATTAAAATTATTTTTAATATTTGCCGTCTATGCAGTATACTGCAGCTGTGCTGCAGTGGAATACTTTTTTTTTTCGAATTTTTTTGTTTGGCACCGCTTTTTTTAAAGGAGCAAAATTCATATTAATTACCGACACGTTAATTATTTCGAAAACAAATGGAAATTTGCCATTTAAAAAAGTGGTGTCAACCAAGAAATTTGAATTAGAAAATAAATAAATAAATAAATAATAAATAAAGCAAAGGACCGGCAACACAGTACTGAAGCAAGTAATAACGTTTCTCTCTCCATTTTCCCTGAATCAAACAAACAATAAATGCTAAATGTAATTTTGTAAATGTCCTAAAAATGACTTTTATGGATAGAACAAACAATAAATGCTAAATATGATGTCACTACACGTAAAAAGATATCTTTCGAAGAATCATACACCTATTCTGATTAAAATATTTAAACATGCAAATTAATTCTTTTCCTCAAATCAAACAAACAATCTCTATAAATAAAAGGAATTCCGAGGATAATTAATTGAGGCACAGGAAAATCGTCTGCTAAGAAAATCTTTTTTCATTTTGAACTCTATAAATAAAAGGAATAAAGCAGAAGAAATATAAAACAGATAATGTATTTATCACAAAAAATCGTCTGCTAAGAAAATCTTTTTTCATTTTGAATAAAATTAAATAAAATATTGAAAACATTTGATTTAAACTAAAAATTGTATTACTAAAAGTTTTCTTTTTTTTTCAGAACCTTTTAATACTTTATAACGATGAAAATGACGTATTTCAGACAATGCATTTCTGCATGCTTCCAGTTATTGATAAAATCATACAAATTTCAAGTTCGTTTAATATTGCTAATACGGACCCGGGCAACGCCGGGCGGGTCAGCTAGTAAACACTAAATATAATTTGATATTGATCAGTTTTCTCTCAATTTTGCCATTTGTCTTGTTTTCACGTCTAGACAAATTAAGCATAACATTATTATTTTTTTAGAGAATCCATTTTTAACTATCGAAAATTTACTAAATATTGGTGAAATATTCTGAATTTTTTTTTTTTTAAAGCGTTCTCTAAAAGCGTCCTTATAGAATCCCATCCATTTAAATGGTTTCTGAAAAGAATATTCAAAAGGCAGTAAAATATCCTTGACTATCTCCATCCATGCAGCATACTCCAGCACGTAAAACAATGCTTTTCAGCGAATCAAATAAACAATAAATGCTAAATATAATCTTATATTCCCTTTACGCCTCCGGTACTTAATGAAAATTTCACAAGGGTCTCTCACGGAGATAAAATTGCGTCCTCCATTTTACAATGATATAACTCCTCAAATCACTCTCAGTTTAAAACCCACTTTACTTTATACCTCCTCCAAACACATTTAAACGGGTGGCAAAAAGAATAAAAATTTATAAAAAAAATTTACTCTTAGAAAATATGCAAATGAGGTTCTAATTCCCCTTCCCCTCCCGAAATTGCTGAACTGACTTCCGGTTTAGCGTCCACTTCCGCCTCATTGGTTCCCATCAAGGATTACCATGGCAACAAGCATGCGCAGTTATGCAGCAAGACCCGTTGCTATGGCGGCAGGTTTCTCTACCTGTCTCGTCACAGAGGCGGTAGAAGATTGAATTATAAGCGTTGCGATGGGGGAGTTTGGCTTCAAGGTGGCTAGAAGTTATGATTGAAAGGTGGTTAAAGTGACTGTAATGGTGCCAGCTGAATAAATAATTAAAGTTAAAATTGGCGTGGAAAGGATTTGGAGTAACTCTAGATAAAATGTTAGTTTGTGTTTATGTTCGATTAAAAGGCAAATAATGCTATTGTTACCGACTGAATTAAAATTTCAATGAAAATAGAGAAAGCACAGAGAAGATAATAAAAATAATCAATTTTCTTAATTTATCAATTACGTTATGTTTGTTAATAGTAAGGGGCTATGCGAATATAACGTTATCCTTTTAGGGGGAACGGGTGTCTGGCATATGTTATCCTGAGATATCTCTAGGGGAGGGAGAGTGTGTCTTTTAGAATCGATATTACTTTTGATCTAATCAAAATTTTCTCTTTTTATTTGTAACATTTAATTGTAACTTTATCTTTGTCACAAAATAGCATGTTATTTTCTTTTAGACTGTTATCGGTTTTTACGAAAATAGAAAGTTATTATTAAAATCACCAAATTATTACAAAATTATTTAATTCTAAACTATGAACACATTTGACATACCTATCCTTCTTCAAGTGTGTATGCATATATTATCACAGTTCAAGAAACCATATGCGAAATATATTTGAAATGAAGTTTACTAATAAAATAGAAAGAGAAAGAATATTGTCCACTTGTTTTGTTAATAAGAATTTTTAGCAGCCCCATCACTCCTCCGTTCGAAGCAAGTGGAACAGGACTTTATTACTGTTGAATGCATTATGTAACAAAAAAGTTATGGTAAAATACTTTTAAATAATAACTTTTTCTTTTAAGTGTTATTTCATATAAAGTTTTTTGTATGCAAGTGATATTATTGGCTTCTCTTAATTGAATCATAAAAGTATGCGAAAAATAAGTGAAACCAGTTTTGTACATAACTTCGAACAAAAGGAATAAAACATAGAAATCAAAAATGTTTTACATTTTCATAACGATTTCATTATCGAGGGGACGGGGGGGGGGGGACCAAAACAACCAGAAGTTGATAATGTTATATTTGCACAGCCCTTAAGAGAAATAAAAAAGTCGAGATGATATAACGCATAAAAAGTACCGTAATTTCCGGAGTATAATCCTTGGATCAAACAATCAGTTTTCTATCCACAAATCTTTAAAAATAAAATTTAACATTTTAGATATCGGTAAATGTTTGATTTCTATTATTAAATAAAATTTCTGGGTCAAAATTGAATTGCTTGATATGCGGATTATACGTCGGTAATTACAGTACTTAAAAAGTCTAAATTACAAAAATTAAAAATAGTAATAAATAATTACGTTTTCTGATTAATTTTCAAACAGAGTACGTTTTAACGATGCTACAAAATTATTTTTTTTTATTATTATTATCCTATTAAATTATGTTTATGCTTGCAAAAAGAAAAATTTAACTTCATTTTATCCTTAGATTTTCATTTATTCAAATTCTGAAATTCAACTGAAAGTCATTTAGCCAATTAAAAAGGTATTAAAGAATTGCAAATTAGTCCTCATAATTTTTAAGTAGATATGTATTGTAATTCAGTGTGATAAGTGACAAATTTTAATTAGAAATAAAATATTCTACAACTTAATTAAAATGGGTATTATATACTTTTCAGATTAATGTCTTATATATAGATATATAATTTATATTTAGTATAGATCATAATTTGTAATTTAATAATTTTTATGTATAAACGTTTAGTTTGGTTTGGTTTTGGTTTTATTTTTGTCGGCTGATTATCTACGCTAGGGATATAGACCCAGAGGGGGAGTGTCCTTCGTGGGGGTCTTTCTAAGGGAACCTAACCCGTATTTACGCAAGGTTCGAAGAAAACCACGAAAACTCCGAACGGTTAGGCCGACGGCTGCGATTGAGTTCGAACCCAGCACCTTCCGTCTACCAGTTGAGAGGTCAGAACCTATCGGCCACTGGTGGAGCATAAACGTTTAGTATATTAAACTACACTGGTGAACAAAATTAAGAGATGGAAGGCATTTTCCCAAATATCTCGAGAAATACTGGATAAAAATAAATGAAAATTGGTATGGATATAACTTATAGTATGACAATAATATGTGCAAAGCAAAAATTAAAGTGCCATCCATTGGGAAGAGTTATTGGCAACAGTCCAATGTGGACTGAAATTCATGATGAAAGATGGCAATGAAAGTGAAGCTTGTATGGTGTGTGATCGCCTTTAGTAGGGTGTATGGTCACCTCTGATAGATAGACAGTATGCACAACGAGTATGCATGCTGTTAATAAGAGAGTTAGGGATTGCTTGTGGAAGACTCTCCTGCTCTTCCTTTCAGAGCAGTTTTTAACTCCGGAATGGTTCTGGGTGGCGGTTGGCATCTCGCAATAGCCCTTCCAAGAGCATCCCAAGCATGTTCAATGGGGTTAATGTCAGGAGATTTGCCTGGCCAATCCATTCGATGAATATCCTCGCTTTCCAGATACTCCTCGACGGACGTCTACAGCGACGCCACTGTCTAGGGACCTTGCTGTTGCCACAGGAGCATTAGTTTCATAGATGAATGTTGCCAAGGAGGCTTGGTGAAAGAGTGTTGTATGCCAGGAAGCTCGTCATTTGCATCCCACTCACTCCTTTCCACAAAAGAGAGCATGCACAATGGTGCAGACAGCATCAGCACTGGACACAGCTCCAATGGGCTAATGTTCTGTTCACATATGAGTCCAGATTCAGTCTTCAATCTGATTCTCGTCGAATATTTAAATGGAGGGAACCTGGGACCCGATACCATCCCAGTAACATCATGGAAAGGGACCATTATGCTGGTGGAGGATTGATGGTTTGGGCAGGGTCATGCAAGATACCCGCACACCGCTCCACGTGTTTCACACTGGTTCCGTGAATGCCCAGAGGTACAGGCAGGAGATCCTACAACCCTACGTGCGTCTTTTCAGGGGTGCTGTTGGCCCTGAATTCGTTTTTATGGACGACAATGCCCGACCACATAGGGCTCGCCTGGTTGAAGAGTATCTGGAAAGTGAGGATATTCGTCGAATGGATTGGCCAGCCAAATCTCCTGACCTTAACCCCATTCAGCATGCTTGAGATGCTCTTGGAAGGCTATTGCGAGACGTCAACCCCCACTCAGGACCATTCCGGAGTTAAAATCTGCTCTGGTTGAAGAGTGGGAGAGTCTTCCACAAGCAATCCTTAACTCTCTTATTAACAGCATGCATACTCGTTGTGCACACTGTCTATCTGTCAGAGGTGACCACACACCCTACTAGAGGTGACCACACACCATACAAGCCTCACTTTCATTGCCATCTTTCATCATAAATTTCGGTCCACATTGGACTGTTGCCACTAACTCTTGCCAATGAATGGCACTTTAATTTTTGCTTTGCACATATTATTGTCATACTATAAGTTATATCCATACCAATTTTTATTTATTTTTATCCAGTATTTCTCGAGATATTTGGGAAACTGCCTTCCATCTCTTAATTTTATCCACCAGTGTATGTAAACAGATATAAACCTACAAAATAATTCAAATCACCTTTTATAAACAAAAAGAACCATATACAGCTCATATTCAAAATATTAGAATAATTGAGAAAAATTAATAAGAAAAAATTATTTGTCATTTGTTTATTTTTTATACTAAGTAAATGCAATTAAATTTCTTATAAATTAAATCTGGAATGTTTAGATAAGATTTTAACATTTATAAAATATAAAATACGGCACAATAAATTAGGTATACAGCTTTCTTAAACACACCAGAATATTAGAATAAAATTTAGATTGGTTCAAAATATTAGAATATTTTATTTTACGCAACAATATTACCTTATGAATATGAAGTAAATGGTAGTTAATATTTTCTAGCATCCCCTTTAGCTTTCATAACAGCGTACAATCGATCTTGCATACTATATACAAGGTGTTTACAAACATTTCTATCAATATTAGCCCAAATAGACTTTATACGTGCCATTAACTCAGTTTTACTTGAAGGAGGATTTTCTTGAAGTTTTTTCTTCATTATACACCATAAGTTTTCGATGGGATTAAGATCTGGTGAATTTAGTGGCCAAGGAAGTACCTTAATGTTGCGTTGGCGGAACCAATTCTTAGTTGACACCGAGGTATGCGGGGACGCTAAATCTTGTTGAAAGATGAAACCATCTTCAAATAAATCTTCTGATGATGGAATCATGTAATATTCTAAAATTTCTTGATATATCAGAGAGTTAACCTTTTCGCAGACGATGCATAACTTTCCAGGTCCTTCTGCACTCATACAACCCCAAACCATGACACTAGCAGCACATTTTACGGAACGTTTAAGGCATTCTTTATCAAATGCTTCTTGCTTCATTCTCCAAACTCGAATACCTTGATTATCATATGAAACACAAAACATACTTTCATCACTAAATAATATATTTTTCCAATCTTCATTGCTCCATAAACGTCTTGATTTACACCAATTCAATCTTATACGCTTTTGTCTTGCAGTCATGAGAGGTTTTGTTTTCGATACACGAGATTCAAATTTAAATTTATGGAGACGTCTTAATGTTGTCGATGTAGAAACTTCAACTCCTTCTTCTTTCCATTTTCGGTGCAAGAATCGCACACTTTTAAAACGGTTTTTCTTAACTATACGCTTCAGTTTCCTGTCATCACTAGCAGATGTTTTTGGTTTTCGGCCACCATTTCGGCGATTATTTTGAAATTTTCCAATTTTTGAATATTCTGTTAGTATTTTACTAACGCTCGATTGCGAACAATGTAAATAATTCGCTATAAAACATTGATTTTTACCGTGCCGATACAAATCAACCATACGAAGTTTAGTAGATTCAGGAATATCACTCACACGGCCCATTTTAAGACAAAAAAGAAACAAACTGCAAAAAAGAATACTGATTTTAAATAAAATAGTCTGAATTTAATCAATGATGCCACCAGTTAAGAATTGGTAATAATTAAAGGAGAATTAATGTGAAATATTCTAATATTTTGAACCACTTGAATAAATATTCTAATATTTTGACTTTTCAAAATAATTTTTTTTGCAATTAATCTTTTCAAAAATGATATTAAATTTAAGATAACAAGTAAGTTTAATCAACAATAAGTTCTTAATAAAAATATCGTTTGCATATTTTCATTAAAAGACATTAAATTACCAAACGATATTTTCAATTTCTAAAAAAAAGGTAATTATTCTAATATTTTGAATATGAGCTGTACTAGTCAAAAATCGAATAAATATGAAATGAATTAAGAAAATTACAGAAGAAAATCAAGTGGATGGATACAAAAGAAAGCTTACATTGTAAAACACATCTTTAAGGGTACAAGTTGTACAAATATAAGCAAATAACAATAAATTTCATTAGAGAATCAAGCAGTTAGCTGAAAATAGACTCTCTTGTACCTTGTCGACTGAGATCCATGTGGTATTAAAGTATGCACAAAAAATTTGAAAAATACGATTTTCATAGAATGAAAGACCCAAGAATTATAACTAGATAAAAATTATAAACTAAAATTAAATCCGGAATACCCCTTACAAATCGATTGAAAGAACCGTAAGTTTTACACGTAAACAGATATTTTACTATACTGTTAAGGTTATCAAGAGTGTTAGAAACTGATCTATATATATAACATTTTAAGTCTTTTTTAATTACATACTATAAATAACATGAAAAATCGATCATATATAAATGAAGTACAAATTATAATATACTATTATAACGAAAATCACAGATGTGTAAAAAATATATTAATAAAAAATGCGTAATTGTTGTCTTGTCTTCTTTCAATTTGCGGTGTCCAGCATTTTTAACCATTTAATTATCCCGGATATATCAAAAATTTCGTCTACTTTTTTATCCAGATGATCTTTTTTTTAGTATTTTTTAATTAATCGCCGCAGACATATCGTTGTGTTGTTTGTAATCTTTGTACCATCACTTTTTGTTAATGCCCATGTTTCCTCTCCAAGAATAAGTGGATACAGATACTTTGGTCAAACATTTTTCTTTTCAAGCCGAGAGGTATGTTACTCTCAGTGGTATAGGCGTGTAAAAAAACAGAGGGTACACTAGATTTTACATACTATAGCTTTCTTGAGAAACAGAAGGCATACGGTGGTCCTAAAAACATCCAGAAAATATACGGTGTATATTGTTCAGTTGATTTCATTCATGATTTTTTTGCACTTCCTTGATCTCAGTGAGTGTTGTTGTAGGTAATTCTCTTTTCTCCCTCTCTCTCTCTCTCTTTTTCTTTTTTAGAAAATGAAGTTTAGTTTTTTTTTTAAATATACTTTTGATTTAATGCTATCTTCTGCCAAATCTTGTAAGATATCTTCCAATTCTTCACGGGTGTTATTAAAAATTAAAATATCATCAGCAAAGTGGAGATGACTAAGATATTTCCCATTTATTTCCTCCTTAATTTCTTTGTTTTATTAACCTAGTTTCTTGAAACTATTTTCTAAGACAGTAGTAAAAATCTTACGCAAAATGGTCTATTCCAAGCTTGATACTTTCCTGTAAATCTTTTTTATAATATTGATATAAGGTTTGTGATGTTCCCCAGAGATTTACCAATCGATGATGTGTAGACATAAATGAGTCTTTTTCCGGAATCAATAAAGACAAGGGGAAAATGTAAATTACATTTTTTTTTTTTTTTTCATGAGTTCCGTTACTATTTGAAATTAATCCACTTCGGAATAATGCTTGTGCTTTCGATTGAAGTGTGTCTAGATGCAATTCTTTTTGCTAAAATGTTAATGAAATTTTTATAAATCACTGACAGTAACTAAACTAAATTGTAATTTTCAGTTTTTTCTTCCTCCCTTTCTTATATAAAGTAGCACCATCACACTAATATTCCACTTTCTAGTACATGATATCTCTCTAGACACTTGGGAAATCGTATACATTTCAACAATTTTTTCTCCTGATTCTTTGTTAGGGCCAATGGCGATTCCATCTTTGCCAAGGCAATTATATTTATTCATACATTTAATGGCATGTAAAACTTCATCTATCATCACAGGGATTACATATATCTTTTCTGCTACATATATATACATATTTTTTTTCTCTGAGTAAGCAAGTTGCTTTCTATTTGATCTTCACATTGAAATAGATTGTTACATAATTTTTCGACAGTTGTTACAAATAGAATATTGCGATCAAAGTAATAATTTGGACCTGCACTTAACTTTATAAAACATACTTATAGAAAAAAAATTCCAAGGATGCGATCTATACGTTGAAATACCAATACTTACTACAAAAATATGAATAAGCTAGTTGATCACCTAAACGAGATGGTAATGCCCTCTTGCGTATAGAGCATTAAAAATATGAGTTGGTCGTCTTACAATTGATCGAGCACTTTGACATGTGGTAATCGCAATGTAAGAAACTACAGGCAAGCATTAATGCAAAACACATAAGGGAAAAAAAAAAAAAAAACTGGCAAAGCATTACGTTTTTTTATAACTCACGTGATTAATTTTTATCGAAAAATTGCAATTAACACATTTTATGTATTTGATTTTAAATAGATTTAAAAAAAAATCTTTTTTTGTAAAGGAAAATGTGGATTTTTCTTTCTAAGAATAATTTAATATAAATGTCAAAGGACCAAAAGAAAAGAGCAAAAAGCAAACAAAGATTCAATTCACAGTATTTTAATTAACAATATCATCATTTCATTATTAAGCTTTCGATAAATGGAAAAAAAACATACAATTTTTTTTTTTTTTTTTTTTTTTTTTTTTTACATATAGATTAGATTTAATGGTTTCAAATAATTAAATTCTAAAGTTAAATGTCTCAAACTAACTACTAAATAAACTTTATGAAAAGAGCAAAATATAATGAGGAGAAAATAAAAACATATTTTCAAAAGAGAACGGTATGTACAGTTCAAGTGGAAATTTTGAAAACAGTAAGAAGAAGAATAAAAAAAAAAGATTTAATTAAATTTTCGGAAAAGAAAGAAATGTTCAAAAAAGAAAAATAAATAAATTAATTTGCTTCGTTGAAGTTCAACAAAATCATGTTTAAAGTTTAAAAAACCAGTTTCAAAGAAATCTAAAATGATTCATTTTTATTTTATGAAAATATTGAAATATTATTTTTATTATCAATTGTTAAAAACAAAAGTTTATGTAAATCGTTACAAATTAAATAAAAAAAAATCAGGAATTCTGCAATAATGCTTTTTAAAATGAGCTTAAAAATTAATTGAGCCTTTAATAATTTCTTTAGCTCATTTAGCGTATCCTTTTACCGTGGTCTAATTCGATATTTGGCTTTATATATATATATATATATAATGTACTATGCATGTATTTGGATACCCCTAGGCGCATTACTGACTATCATGACAATGATACTTGAGTACAGGATTCTTCTCAAAATTTACTGGACCATTAAAAACATAATAATTTTTTCATGTATTAAACATTTAAATTTATTCTTTAAAAAACACTAAAAATACTTTTGTAAGATATATAGATAGATTTACATATATAACCATTTTATAATTTTACAATTCAACATCTACAATGAATATAGAATAATCCAATGTATAGCAAACTTAAACAGGAGTTAGCTATATGGAAACAATTACAAATAATAATGGAGATAGTGGTACGTGGTTCATTACCCATATATATAAATACTTTTATAAATATCTCTCTCTCTCTTTATATATATATATACAGGGTGGTCATAAAAAAAACTTTGCCGATATACGGAGCTCTAGCGGCCAGTCCGCTCAACCGATCGAAATGAAATTTCAGATATAGCTATTCAGAGGTATGAGCTGGAGATTCTGTGAACGACAACAAAATTTCGCTCATGGTTACGGTTATAGTTACAGAAACTCTAAAATTTCCAATGGTAACACCCATTTTTTTTTCATCGCAAAATGCTCAGCGCATGCGAAAACCCCAAAGAGCGTTGGAACCGTACGTGTATCGCAAGAAACGGACATGTAATGCACGCACAAAAAACCGTTCTGGGAATCCTCCTCCCCATAGAAAAAACTCGATTGGGGCGCAAGGAGGAAATTTGCATATGACACAGAGTCAGTACACTAATCTTTGATTACAATACAGATCGGAGAAACTAAAACTTTTATTTTGATTACACATTTTCCACATGGGTGCCATCACCATGTAATGTGTAATTGCCTGTGATGGCACCCATGTGGCACCCATAGTAGACACTAAATATATTTTTTAATATATTTTTTATAATTTTTTTAGTTTGACTATTATGTCTAGGAATGAAATTTAAAAAAAGACACTTTTTATTACAAAATTCCAAGAAATATGGATATTTTACATATTTAAATAGTGATTTAAAAAAATGCGAGCAAACAAAATACAAAATAATCACGTGAGTTAAAACTTGAAGCAGAACATCTTTTTTTTTTTTTTTTTTTTTTTTTTGAAACTGTGAACTCTCAATCTCTAGCATTTCTTCAGAAATATCAAAATCAATCGAACATAATTCCAGCAGAATGATGGCTCCATAATGTAGCGTACCCTTCTACTAAACAAATTAAAACGCATCCATAACTATCTATTTCAAATTTAATTTCTAATAACGTAGCCTGCACATGAAACAGTTTCTGCTGCTCCTTCTCAGTGTTACTTTTGTCGCGCATTTATCCTCTCATTGTCGCATAGGGGATCTGTTCCCCGGCGGAATTATTCCTATTTCATTAGTGTATTTTGTTATGTGATTCCTGATTGTTCCTATTTTACCTTACCTGCCTTCTGTCGCGTTAGGCTCTTTTGCACTTAACAGGTGCGGCCCCGATAGGGATTTTTATATTTATACCGCCCATTGTCGCGATTCTGGTGGCTTCAACTTAGGCTGAATTCTGTTTTTAGGACCTTAATAAAGACAACCGGCAGGGACATTATGTTCTACAGTCTTGGTTTCCTTGTCTGAGCGGTCCCTCTTAGGAAAGCAAATCAAACATGTCGTCGCCTCAGAGCAACAATAGGACATTTAGAAATAACAATAAAAAATAAGATTCTCA
This sequence comes from Maratus speculifer, assembly GCA_964019185.1. Classification (NCBI taxonomy): domain Eukaryota; kingdom Metazoa; phylum Arthropoda; class Arachnida; order Araneae; family Salticidae; genus Maratus; species Maratus speculifer. Next base: position 146,730,308 of record OZ025296.1, on the reverse strand, counting down.
CTTACTGCTATGAGAACTTGAGTTTGCATCTTGTGACACACAAAGTTATGATTAATACTATATCTCAGATCCGTTTTGCAAAAATTTGCTACTGTTTCACCAGATGCAGACCCAGTTTTTCTTAGTCAACTTTTGATAGTCGATTTTTCAATTTAAAGTCAGACATCTCACTTTCGATTATTACTAGAAGTCCCATTCTTCCCCTGAGGCGGCGATGTGTAGAATATAGAGATGAGTTCGGGCTCGTTTTTCGGGGCCCGGGCCCGCCCGAGCCCGACGGTTTTAAGTCCGAGCCCGCCAGAGCCCGAAAAACTTTTTGTCACCCAGAGCCCGAGTCCGAGCCCGAGCCCGAGCCCGATACCAAAAATATATAAAATAAAATTGTATTTAAAAATTGTTTCAAAAGTAATATCTCATTTTTAAAAACTTCTTACATAGATATGATTTTTAAATGAAAATTTAAATTCATTCTTATCAAAATTCGTATAAAATAAAAATATAATTCATATGTAAAAGTATTCTCATATTCTTTTTTTTTCTTTAACAAGCAGATTTGATGAAAACGTTTTTGTTTAATGAATAAATGCATGAAATTTGCAGAAATTACTATTTGTAAGCTAGCGAATCGAACAACGTTTTTCAATTTTCTGTAAAAAGTGTACATATTTCATTATGGTGGATTCTTTTCTCATAACAATCTTCCATGATTGACAGATACCTGAAAATCAACGTAAATTAAAAAAAGTGACATTGTTATTTTAAAGGTCCTATGTTTTTATAGAAAAAGAGGAAACACTGATCGATTGCTTTTTGTTGGAATAACATGGTAATAAAATTTACTTACTGAGAAAAGTGACTTCGAGCAGGAACAGCGTCCTCAGCATTAGCAGAATTCATATTCATGATGACAAATGCATATAATCACTAAAGTTATTTTCATAAAAAAACGACTATGTTTCATGCACAATCGAGTATTAAATAAATTTGAAAACCTCCAGCTAATTCTTGTCTACCAAAAACCGAAGAAAATAATATCTTTGTGTTATGTAACTAAATAATAAATAAATAAACGATCCCATTAAAAATTATGTTCTACAAACGAAAAGCCAACAAAAATTAAATTTATTGTTATGTTTGTTATGATTGGCGCCATATAAATAGATCGTTGGAGGAAGTTCCGCAGACATAAATCTGTAATTATCACAAATTTTCATTTGAAACTGCAATGAAATACTAAAATAAATAAACAAGCATTCAGTTCTCCCGTCATTTTGATAAAAAAGAAATAAAATGACTCGAAAAGGAATAAGTAAGCAATTTTAAGTGGAAAACGTTATTTCAATCCTTTCTACACATGAGTAAATAAAACTTTTTGGCTTTAGAAAAAATGAGCCCGGGCCCGCCCGAGCCCGAAGTCTAAAATAAAAATAGAGCCCGAGCCCGTGTCGGGCCCGGGCTCGGGCTTTCGGGCTCGGGCTGAGCCCGTCTCATCTCTAGTAGAATAGACAACGATCACAGCAAGGCAAATGCATTTTTCATTGAGAAATCTACCCTTAAGGTGCAAACACACATACTGTCGGGAACTGTCGGCTTGTTTGTTGTGGCAACGCGATGTTTTTGATCTTTAATTACTTTTACAAGAAGGAAACTGATGACCGGCAAAACAGGAAACACTCCGTCCAGTCGTTATCGCCAGATTCTTTGTTCATTCTCTCTCATTCTATTATGAAGAAACCGTAAAAGGTTTTTACACAAAAGGCATACGACACTTTTTTGTAGAATTCAGTTGACATGGACAAAAAAAGCCTGCAGCCCTAGGTCCCATTACATAGCTGTTTTAAAATTCTGCGGCGAAAATTCACAAATAACTTCTCTGGGCTTTTCTCAAAAATACTCTATGGTCAGTTGTGACCGCTTTTATTGCTCTCCAAAGCTTTAGAAGCAAAGCATAACGAACCTTAATGTCCTAATGAACGTATCATTCAACTATCTTCAACTGTCGTCCTCTTTGTATTGGTCACGATGTATTTTTCATTTATAATAGCTTTACAAGGAAATGGATGGACATCCTGAAGGAGGCAGATCTTTCTTTCAATTCAATCTCCCCGCCCCATTTTCCATTGTTTAATCCTCTATCTTCTTGTTAAAAATTACAGATAAAATTGGAAAAGACATTTTTATTGTTTTAGAATGAGAGGGAGCACCTTTTTCTTTGTAAACGAGTTTTAAGACCCAGATGTTTAAAATTCTGTTTCAGAAAGTTAAAAATTATTTCTCTGCATGGGTGCAAGAACTTCATTCAAGCCGAGACTGAAAACTTTTCTGAGTATTAGAAATAATCAGATAGAAAAAGGTCTAGAAGATTTCTATGCCTTGTATGGCTAAAAAATGATATTTTACATCGAAGGAAAGTGATTAAAAGTTCTAAATGGCAAAATTGATATTATTTAAATAAATAAAGTAGAATTTACTATCAGTAAAAAATACCTTCAAGACCTGGGACAGTCCTAGGACTGAAGGTCTTGCACCCATGTTTCTCTGGTTTTTCTTTTCCAAAGATCCTGTGGTTATCAACAAAAGAAAGGACAGCTGATTGGCATGCATGGAAATCTCCTGCAATGACCGCTTTTCTCTTGCAGTGCTACAGAAGACTAACTACATCAAAAATGAAAAAAAAAATAATTCCCGCTGCAAAATGGGATCTGAACGGACTTAAATCTGTTTTGAGAGAAAGCAGCTAGTATTTACAGGAACGCACAAAAGATTTCGGCCACTATACTGCATCCGATGTACTGTATGCTATTACATCAAGATTTGGATATTTTTAAAACTGTGTTGTAGCACGAACGCAACTCATTTGCTGCGTTTGACGTGCAATTTCCAACTTGTTTCTTTTTTCAAAAATGTTAATGGAATGCTGCTGCAAAATTTAGAAATGTGAACATTCAAATTGTACAAAACAATGTTCTCTAACGAACTACATGTATAAGTTATTATGGAAAAAAAAAATCACTAAAAAAAATAAGTCGTAAACATTTTACAGAGAAACAGGTATCAGTTAAGAACTTAACAAAAATCATAAAACATACCGTACAAACTGCAATGTCTGCGATTTTAAAGTGCATAACTGCTGACAGGAAAACCCCAAAACATAACAAAAATGAATCATTATTTCATATCGATTGAAATATTTTAGAAGGAAAAAGATATTTGTAAGCCAGATGCATTTATTATGCTGAAACTCTTCAGTACATATTTTAATTAAACAAAAAGAGAACTTCATTTGGACAACCATTGACATCCGTTTGAAATAATTGCTAATTTACAAAATGTCACAATTTATTTAAGATGTCATCGTAACAACCCTTATTATATCTTTTCATTATATCATAACATCCAGTATGTTACTATGAAGTAGGGAAAAATTATCCTGTCAAATATTTTACAAATAAGAACTCAAAAAGCACTCGAGCTAACGTTAATTGGGTAATTAATACCTAATTAGTGTCACTAACATCAACAGCTAATTTTTACAAAATAACGTTAATGAATGCTGGTAAAGCGAAAATGAAATATTTCGCTTGATTCGATAGTAATTTCATCGAATAAAAATATTTTGACAATTCGTATAAAATCTAGTTGGAATATTCCAATTTCTAATGAAACGTTGTATTACTGTACCACCTTTTATTCATTGCATTGCTCAAAGAAAAAAGTGATACATCTAGACAAAAGTAAATTTTACAGGAGAGGCAAAAGAAAATTTGCAGGATTTTACTGTAACATAAAATTACAGCACTTAGCTCTGCATGAAGGAGTAAAAGCGAACTTAAAAGTATATAACCCTTAAAACTGAAGACGTAGGATGATGTTAGCAGGTTTGCATAATTTTACCTTCCTACAGACAGTGTTCTCGCTGACATTTGACAAACAGTAGTAATTTGGCTAATTAAAGACTAAAAACATTCGCTAAATGAAAAAAGTATTGCCAAAATAGATTCGCCAATATTAATGTACCTTTAAAGTTACAAACAAGAGGTTCTAAAGGTTTTTGAATAACAATGTTTGAAATTTCCGGTAACTTTTTCCACTCAGTTTTGAAACGTACTTACTTGGCCTCTTAAGTATGGAAGAGATTAATTAAGAAAATAATAATAATAAACTATGAAAATCGTTAAATGATACAACTTAATTTGGAAAGGGACTGAGTTATTCAGAAAATTATATCAACGAATCAGGAAAATGTCATGAGCATTAATTAGTAAAGAATTCTGCAATTAAGAAACTGATACTACAATTAATAAAATGTTATCAATAATTCTTATTAAATCTACAGTGTGTTTTGATATATTCAACGCATTAATCACATGACATACCATCAATATTTCAGAGAAATAACTATTACGTGACTTCATAAATTTTTGATGATACAATCGACAGGATTACGATTTCCATTTGTAATCCCATCGATTTCATTAAATGTTGCTTCTGGTCTTATTTTTTTTTTTTTTTTTTTTTTTTTTTTTTTTTTTGCTTTTTGACAATATTGCGATATGCTTACAGTAGTGTTCATTCCAGAAAGAAAAAAGAGCATGGTGCTATTCACTAAAAAGGGCACTACTGCAACAGAAAAGGGCACTTTAGCAAAATAAAGTTCGTTATTGCCTTTAGTTAAGGGGAAAAAAATACGGGAAAATCTGTAATTTTCAGGTATAATAAATCAAGTATGATTTTATAATATAAAAACAAGAGATACAATTAATTACAAAATGATGGAATAGTTTAATATTCTTTTTCTAAAGAAATGAGAAAATAGTATCATTTTTGGGTACACAAATTTAGAAATACTATGGAATAAAGAAACTTTTTATTAAAATTCTTTGGTTAAAACTAGTGGTGCATTTTACTATTTTAAAAAGGAGCAGGGTGCATTTTGTAAATTTGAAAAAGGGCAGGGTGCTGCACCCTTCAAAAATGGCCTAGAATGAACACTACTTATAGCTCCGTAGTGCATTTGAGTTAGCATATTTTGATTATTTTGAAAGTTTTTGTTTTATTTTTATTTATTTATTGCTAGTTCACCTTACCGGCATTGCCCCCTTCGACAAAAAATTGCATGAAACAAGAAAAAACTCAAATAATAGATGATGTAATGTAATAATGTATGTAATGTAATTTGAGAAATTAATTCGGCATAAAAGATTTACAGTTGCTAATTAATGAAAAATTTTCAACCACCAGAAAAAAAGTCATTTTAATCACTTTTCTCCTTTGGTATTTTGCTTATCATTTTTTGCAATGGGGTTTCCTTTTAAAACTCTCAAAGTATTCAATACATATTTTATGAAACAAGTAAAAGATCCGAAAAGAAATTATTGTTGTTTAATTGGCAATTAATTATTATTATTTATATTCAATAAATCTATTCTTAAAAATATTAAAGATAATTTCTTTTCTGAGTTTAATACTTTTCAAAGATTCTTATGGTTAAATTTCGCAGTTAATATTCAACAGTGAATTTGCACAAATGAAGGCTTCAAAATTTTTTTGTCTTTGATCTACGATTTTCAGAAAGAATATTCGGAGATTATAAAGCGAAATCATTGCTTTACATTTTCAGTGATTACTTTATATACTTCTAACACAAAAGAGTAAAGTAATCAGTAAATAATTTCATTTCTCATTTCAATTTTTTCCCTGCGCATTATTGGAATTAGATTTTGCAATTATTTTTTATAAAGTATTTAGTAAAAATCAATAAATTGAGATCTAAAAGTTTTCTTGCAGTTTGATTTACATTTTGCTGCAATGGTGAACATAAATCGAGTTTATCACTAATACCTCATGCACAAAACAATAATTATATGTTTTTCTTGTTTCGCTCTTTCTTGTATATTATTATGGTTCGATTTCGCATTTATTGTTAAAAAATTACAAAGGCCTTAAAATTGCTTGTTGTTGCCTGATCTACGAATAATCTATAAGGTGACTACTAAAAGGTAAGTCTAAAAGGCGATTTCCTTGATAATATCAAATTAGCAAAGAACAATAAAATAACTTGTTTTTGACTTATGTTGAGTTACTATGGGATTATAAAACAAATTTACCGTTAAACGCCATACACAAAATAACAAACAGCAACAAAAATAATTTCTTTCATTTTCTCGAAGGGGTTACATTTTATATTTATACTCACTCAATGAATATTAATTAGTCAGGACTTATTGACTAGTTGAATTATTGTTACTATTTGATTTACGTCGAGTTAGAATAGTGATTATAAAAAGAAATTATCACTACAGCTCATATACAAAACAAGAAAATAGCAACAAAGTTTTTTTTTTCAAATCCCCCCCCCCCCTTTTTTTTTCGAAAACGTTATTGTTGTTTGATTTTGTAGTTATTTTTCCATTGATAGAATATTAAGTCAAGGGTTTAAATTCTTTTACTGTTTGATCTAAATTGTAAGAAAAAAAAATTAAAGATACTAAAAGTTTTCTAGTAAACTGGGATTCTTAGAACTTCTTATGTAACGGCGACAGCAAAAAATACTTGTATTAAATATAGATTTACATTGAAAATCAAAAAATCTGTAAGGTTTCTAAGAATTTTTTTAAGAAACTGGGATTTCTAGGTTTTTTTTTTTTTTATTTTAATGTAATTGCAACCCAGGTTACAGACAAAATTTTAATAAGATAACTGTAATTTTATTAGATTCCTTTGTAAAGTTACAGATTTTTGTAGCTTTACAAAAATTAGTTTTGTAGATTTACATCGTTTCTTGTGCAGTGTACATATAAAGTTTTAGTAAGCATAACAGATTTCGGCAACTTTACACCTGTAGAATTATAGATTTTTTTTTTTTTTTTTTTTTTTTTTTTTTTTTTTTTTTTTTTTAGAATGTTCTGCAATGGTAAATATAAAATGAATGTATCGCTAATACCCCATATACGCAAACAACAACAATAACAGAAACACATTTTCGTGGAATTCAACTGTGGCGGATTTGAACCGCCCTTCTTCCAAAGCTTTCTTCCAAGATAATTCTCCTCATACGGCATCTTCTGAGTCCCAGGGAATATGAATGTGATGAGCAGAGAATGCTGTGCGCCATCCCCATATGTTCTCCTCACAGGAGGAGCTACGAAATGAAAGGTGCGTGGGAGAGACAGGGACATGACAGGCTCATTGTTCGATAGCCGGAGTTTATTATTATTCTTCGGGAACCCTGTTCCTCAACTCACCATAGATTTGCACTGACAAACATACCTGTATGATCCTGTTAGGTGGAAGTTCCGATTATAAAGCTTCCCAGCATGCGAATTTTCCTAATATAACGATGGTTGTTTGAAAAAATATATTTTTCTCAGTAGCATGATGAAACCATGTTGAGTCTAAATGCAGCTGACAGCTATTATGTAGAAGTTGACATCCTTCAAAGTTACATCCTTCTCAGATAAAAATAAATGGTTGCTTACATATCAACGTAAATGTGTTACTTTAATAGTGTTAAAAACGGTGGTTTTAACACACACTATGTTGTTTGAAAAGTAGACAATTTAAAAAAAAAAAAAAAATGTGTTTTATTGCGTAGCAACAAATTTACTCGAAATCTTGTCGAAACTCGAATCTTTTTCGGTTTTCTAGGTTTTTTCGAAACGAACTACATGCATAGAATTCAAAATTGAGTTACTATATATAATTCAGATGTTTCTATATATTGTTTTAAAGTAAAGTTCACCTGCATCATATAGTGATATTTTCTGAATCTTACAGATAAATTAAAATAATTTCAAGCATTTATTGATAAAATAATTAAACAATAAAACATCCTTCTTTCGCAAAATAGCAAAAACTAAAAACTAAAATTAATTATATTGTAAGGGCAAATTACATACAGTTTCAGTTACCCTATATATTCCTGTATAAGGGGAAGAATTTTAGACAAAGTTCGGAGGATCGATTTATATTCGAGTTAGTAAAAAATAAATACATAAAAATATTTTTTCTTGTAAGTATTCAACATATGGGTCTACGTTGTAGTTGTAGAAAGATATAAAAACTTACAATTATCACTTCCTTGTGATTGACGAAAAAAAAAGCTTAACAATAATATCCTTTTAATTGTTCTGCACCCATTTTCTCGTGGGAGTGAATTCTTTTCAGTACACGGGGCATTCCTTTCAACATTTTAATCCTCTTTTTAAAATGAATTCAACTTTAGAATGCTTCTAGATTTCTCTCCTAAAAGTTATACATTATGAAGAAGTACTGCATTGTAGCAGTCTTAGAAATTATTTACACTTGTAAATAAGGCTTCAATGGATTTTTGAAAATTTTTTTTTCTTTTTAAGTGTCATTGAATTGATGTGAATAGGTTTCAAAATAGTTTAAGCTTGTTCTATTTTACATAATTATATGATTTTAAAACATTGAATTAAAAAAAAATTGATTAGCAACGTAGTAAAAAAAAAATGTTTCTAATTTAATGAAAACTTATTTTTACCAATCATTTTTCAGCATATTCCCAGAAATATGATTCGACTTACACATGAAAATTTCATAAAAGGCGTTGTTCCCCTTCAAAACATAAAATAAATAATGTAAGATCCGTTAATTTATTTCTTCAATTGACTTCTGCAACTTCCATAATCGATTGCGCATGTTCCTCCTTGAAATTCTTAAAAGTCGGGTCCTCTGTTTTATATGGAATGAACTGAAGAATATAATTGAAGAACTGCATTACAAAAAAGAGTTTTATTTTCAGTTAACTATTCCATACATTTGTCCACACGTGATAAACTAACGTAACAGTCATATGTCAGTTTATCCATAAGCTATTTTTAATTGCCTTTCACATTGTCTTATTCAAGTTGCCTATTCAAACATATTTAGGAAAAAGAAAGAAGCACAGCCCCACAGATGTATGCCTCGGGCCACACATTACATTGATTAGATCCTGGAGAGTTTCGTTCTAAAGATTTCCTAATCAAATCTTATCATCAAATTTGCATTTTGAAGAAAATGATGAGCGTATTGAAAACGGCGTTTCGTTATAATGAAACTCCGATAAATTATTTACAGAAATTCTCTGTAAATCTCCCTCTCTACTCTACTAACTGATTTTCACACTTCAATGCACATTACACTCCACACAATTTTCTTTTGCACTCTTCCAATCTCAGACAATTCTGTTACACAAAACCTCGCACTCCTGCAGAACAGCACTCTATTTTAAACGAAACCTCACATTTTAATTCTGCTAGAATGAACTTTCTACTGTAAATATTAGAAAGAAAAACAGCTATTTTTTCCCCCTTATTTGGAACCTCCGCAGACGACAGCTTCGAATTTCGAATTCTCTTTGCCCCACCTTCACCTTCTCTTTTCATTTCTATTCGATTTTAAGTGTCCCCTGTCGGTAAACATTAACAGAATTGTAGAATTTTTCAGAAGACGGTGATGTTTGCCTTTGTTGCAGAAACTTCGAGAAAAGTAGCTCATCCTTCCAAGGAACGAGATTAGATGAAAAAAGGGAAAAAATGAAAGCTCAAAGAGAAAATGCAACCGAAAGAACAAAGGAAAAAGAAATATACTTTTCAGCTCAAAAGATGTAAGTAAAATACATTTTTTTAAATATTTGTATCTTAAAAGAAATGTTTAGTATAGCAAGATTATATATTTTTGCCAGAACATAAATCTTTTCTTTCTAGTTAATAAAAAAAGAAAATGTTCTTGCTATGTCCTTAGAACGATATCGTTTCCAGAAGAATGGTGCATGGCTCAGTCAAAGAATTTGTCGAACTTACTCGTAATATTTTGTCTGGAAGAGATATCTCTATAGAAGATTTTGGCAACAGTGGCTTCAATCAATTGTGTACTTTAAATTTCAACAGTGTTGCTGTAGTTCATGTAATATCAGTCATGAAGTGTACGTAAACTGTGAAGTGTCAAATGGAAATGGTATCTATAGTGCACAAGCAGACACTAACTTTGTTTCATAGATAGATCGATGTGGCTAAAGGGCACTTTAGCATCGTATTTTTATAGCACCGTAACCCAAATGCAACTCTCCTTATCCACATTTGAATCACTTAACATGGAAAATAAGAAACATCCAAGATACTGAGAAGTCCATTTTGTGACAAGGTGCAAATAAATTAGAATTGGGTAACTTTACTATGGAGCTAGGAAGTGTCAATCACCCGAGAATCATAATATGGCGAGATAATGGTACCATTTCTTGTAATCATTGTGATTGTTACCATTCGTGATGTCACAGTAGCATAATATTAACAGACTTCATTACTAGAGTGATTAGTAGCAAAAAAAGAGAATAATAATAAAACAATTTCGTGTTAGACGGCAGTTAACCTTTTCCGGCACAGTGGTCTAACTCAACGCACACCTAATTTTAATTCTAAACTTGCAAATGGCAACGAGAATATATTAATAATTTTTTTTTTTTTTTTTTTTTTTTTTTTTTTTTTTTTTTTTTCAAAAAGTCGCTTTTAAATTCCGGTGTCAGTGAAAAATTTCTCATTTCACGAACAGAATTCGCCTGTGTCTGAAAGGATTAAATGTTGCTTGTTAGAGAATGAATGTTTGAACATCAAAGACAATTAATCGTCAAGAAGGACAATTTTCTCTTACTGTAGTGAGACTTTATTAACGTTTACAAGATTTGTGTGATTCGAATCAATGAGACAAGTACATAAAAAGTGGTGATATCATATCGATGTGACAGACGAAATTACAACATGGAGATGCATTTAGACTGGGAGTTTTTCCAACAGAGAATCGCGCGTGGGATAAATTCAAAAATTGTTGTGCTAAGTATTAGAAAAACTTTGAATTTTGGGTTAAATAGCACATATATTTTATCGGATTTGTGAAAATGTGCTCAGATTTTCTGATTGTGAGGTTATGCGTTATTTTCAGTAGATATCGCCACCAAACAGCATAAGAAATAAACAGATTATAAGAGCGAGAGAAACTGGAGTTGGAAAGGGTTTTTCAATATCTTTTAAAATAGACAATGATTTCTGCCAAATAATTAGTTTTAATAATTATACTTGGGATCTTTTAAGACTGATAAAGAAACATTATTCTTTTGGACGTTAGCTTTGTTGGTACAATGATCTACACTTTTAGCAGGACTGATTTTGTAAAAGAGAAGCATAATATACGCTCCCAGAATCGCCTCCAGAATAATTTAACTATATATATTTTTTAATTTAGTGTAAATTAAAACATTCTAGATCCATATCATTCATTCGGGACATACAAATCTACAAATTTTCTAAAAAAACGTTTTATTGCATTAAAAATTTCTCTGTTGTTTCATTCTTATAATGAGTTTTAAATCATAATTTTATCTTAATTAGAAGAGAAAGTATTTTTTTCGTTTTGGTTTGGTTTCGAAATTTAGTTTTCAAGCAATAGTTGTTATGAAAATGACTTCCGGTAAAAATACTTCTTTTGATGATGTTTTTTTTTTCTTTTCTTTTTCACATTTTTTTTCAGATTTAAATTTTTATAACTCGAGAATCGTTAAAAATAGATGCTTCAAACGTCCAACATGTTTTTTTTAAATTGTTTTACTTTATTTATGATATTCATCCAATTTGAAAAAAATATTTACTTTTAAAAGTATGATTTTTTGAAAAAAAAGTTGCATCATTTCATTCTTAAATTTAACTTTAAATATTTTAAATTTTTACTTAAATTAATATTTTTAAAAATGCTGAATCAAAATTAAAATTTAGATATTTTTATTTAAATGTAAAAAATTGAAATTCTACAAATAACATTTTGAGTTATAACGATTTTAAAATTACCCCACTTTTTTAATAAATTTTAAATTTCAAAGTAAAAAAAGATACATAAGTTTTATCATGTGATTTTGTTTACAAATGATATGGTTAATCATAACCAAAACATTCAAAATTTTAACTCAGTAAATAGAAATTACTTTAAAATGTAACCCGGACCCTTTTAAATTGTGATGTTTAACTGAAAACAAAGAAGACACGGCCCAGATATTCGAATTATTATCACAGTCTTCAACAACATTCAAGAAGATGCGGAGGATAAAACGTAAATAAATAAAAATATTACGGCTTCTCTACAAAATGTCGTAAACTTACATTTATGCTAAGCCTGACCAAATATCTTGAAGGGAAATGTTCTATATCAGAATTCAAAGATGTGTGAATAAAATTTTTTGAAAGCCATTGAAACGATTCTGGGATCGAATACGGCTTTTGGGATATATCTATCCTTGAAAAGAAGACAACTCTTACATAAACTTTTTAGGGAATAAAGCAGGCTTAAGAAAAACTGTCAGAAGTTATAAAAATAGATTCGGCTCGTAAAAATATTCCATCAGAGTAAGTGTATTTAATTTAAAAGTCAAGATGTGTATCGAAAATCCTTATTTTTTTGCGCCAGAATAATAAAATTTTTTGCGCCATTTGATGGTATAGGTTTGACGACATTTGTTGCCCCATTTTTTTTCCTTTTTATATGATGTAAGCACTTAATTAAAGTACTTCAATGTTTTATGTTATAGTGTTATTATATGATTAGGCAATTCTACTTAAATTATAAATTGAATTAAAGACAAAGAAGAATCTCAGAGGAAGGTTAGGTTGTTGTTACATTTTCTTAATAATTGTTTATTTTAAGGATAATTATTCCATCATATCATAAAGTTAAAATACTAAAATCGGAATTAGTTTTGAAGGTATGAGACATAATTTACATTTTAGTTTTCAGTAATGTAAACAATAATAAAAATTTTTAATACTTGAAAATAAAAAATAGGCTTTTCTCAAATCCAAAGGGCAATTTTATGATATATAGTTTATTTTTGTTTTTAAACGTATGATGTTGTTATGCAGAAAGTATCTAATTGAAAGGCCATTTTTTTTATAAATACAGAAAATACTATCAAAGTTTACGTTTTAACCGAATTTTCGGACTAAATGATAAATACCTGCCTGAGAAAAACCTGTTGCCACTGAACAAAAATAGCTTATAACTTGATAAAGAATTTATGTTTGATAGCAACCTCTTTCTATTTCAAATTGTAACTGCCAGTTTGGTGCTTTTACTTGTTTCGGGAATGCTGAGCAGTGCACATGAAAAACCACCTTAATGAGTTTTTCTGAAAGAGTTAAATACTTCATATGAATATATTGCATGAAATGCCTAAATGAAAATAAATAATCAAAATTTACAATAAAAAACTTTCATTTCAATTTTCTCGAAATAAAATTTTTGTTACATAACATTTTCTTTTACTTCAATTCTTCAATTTTAAACTCGAGAAGGCTAATCGAATTATCTTATAATATCCCATATGAAATTCGATTCGATATGAAACTTTTTTATAACATCCATGAATGTAGTACGTGGGTGGTTCAGCCACTATTGTCCCTAGTGTATATAAAGTATTTGTACTGCGATGGTTGATGTGGAATATTGAAGCCTAATATTTTAGATACCTATATTCCCTATTTCAGAACCATAGCTAGTATATTAGCATATTTTTGGAGGAAGAGATTAAGTTTTAAAAATCTATTTTTGAGGAAAGTTTTAAAAAAGGGTTGAGGGAGAAAAGCTGGTTTGCAGCTTATGAAGCCAGATTTGTGGCAGTGGATGAGACATGGCTACGTCACTATATGATCCCGAGTCCAAACGACAATAGTTACGTCTCATTATCTATCACAAATTTAACCCTATTAACTCCAAAACAGCTTTCACCCCCCACTCCCTATCCCTCTTTCATTCCTCCCTGTAAAAATATATTAACCCTTAAATGCATAGGATAGAACGCGTTCCAAAATATGCTCAAGTCAAAAAATCAGAATTCATACCAGAAAAATCTAAATAGTAAATTTTTCTTTATTTAATTACGAATGGTCTATCATTAAGTAAAGTGAAAATTGCTCTTTTAAATTTCTGGTGAGAATACGGAATATGTAAATAAAACCCCCAATAAATCGGGAACACTTATGGTATCGAAAATGATACAATATGCATTTAAGGGTTAATACAGCAGTTACAGTCTGAAATTGAGAACACAGGCTTTTAAGACATTATACATCTTATATTCTATATCGACCATCGCAGTAAAAATATTTTATAGACACTAGGGCAGTGGCGCAGCATGAATTCGGTTCAAGGGGGTTTTGAGTTTCTAATAAAGGTGATTGCCGGTTATTTGAATCGCCGGTTAATAGAATCTGTGCTAATTAGAATATTCCCTGTATAATACTTAAACTCAAAGAGAATCTGTGTGACAGGAAATTATCATTTTTTAGCATAATGCGTCTCAGAAAAGTGATTTAGTTCAAATAACCAATTTTTACTTAACTAATCTATGTAATATGCTTGGTTTTGATTCATATGAGCGGCAATTATAGCGATCTTTCTTAGCTCTGGGAGGGGTTTTAACCCCAAAACCTGTACTAATTAGAATATTCCCTGTATAATACTTAAACTCAAAGAGAATCTGTGTGACAGGAAATTATCATTTTTTAACCCCATTACCCATTAACCCCAAAACCCCTTGGCTACGCCACTGCACCAAAGACAAAAACTGTTGAACGACACACGTAGTTTTTACCAGAATAATAAGCTAAATTAATTCATCTTACAGTATTATGGGAATAGACCTGTAATAACGAGTAATATTCGTCTTTTTCAGTGAGAAAGATTAAATCAGATGAAGAGTATTAGGAGGATTAAATAAGACGATTAAATAGGTTGGAAATTTCTATTTAATGAATCGTCTTTAAACTGTGATTGGTACAAAGCAGCATGCCCATTGTTTTGTTGCAATCGCCGTGTTAAGATGATCGACTCCATGTCATGTTTTAAGTCATAAACAGCCTCTGTATGTCACTGGTCGCGCACCCTAAGACTTGGCATCACCGAGGAAGATTTAAAGACGAGCAGCCTCAAGGTCCTACTTCAGTCGAATGAAAAGACCCGTTCATTAATGCTAATCCTGTAAAAGAAATTTATAAAGATATCTCGGTTGCATTTCAATATTTAATTGTTTTATATTATTATTATTATTTTTTCTTTAATAGCTGAGATTGGTTTGAATTTTTGCCGTTTCTTACTTTTTTGATTTTGAATGCAGATATTTTTATGAGTGTACTTTCACTTTCCATACCAGTTCCTAAAATGAAAGAATCCCCATAAAAAATATCTGTAAATAAAATCGAAAAAGTAAAAAAAAAAAATAAATAAATAAAATAAAAAATAAAAATAAATAAATAAATAAAAAACGGCCTGCAAACAGATCAATCTGAACTATTCAATGAAAAAAAAAACATTTAAAATTATTAAAATGCAACCGAGATATCTTTATAAATTTCTTTCATAAGATTAGTATTATCAAACAGGTTTTTTCATTCGAATGAAGTAGCCTCTTAAAAGTATATTCACTAACTCGGTAACGAATGCAAAAAGCGCGTGAATCAATGTATTTTATTGAAGGTCATATTTCCATAAGTCTATATAATACTCTGCATAGTACCGGTGTTTTTTTTTTTTTTTTTTTTTTTTTTTTTTTTTTTTGAACTACAATATTTTAAAATTTATAAAAAAAAAAAAAAAAAAAAAAAAAAAAAAAAAAAAGATGATGAAGAAGAAAGAGAGAAAAAGTCGATGTCTTTTTGATCTCATCTGCGCAAATCGCAATGTTTTATCATCATATACCTTTTTTAATTATTTTTTAAACGTATAATGATTTTTTATGTACCTACTATGTCTACATAAGTAAATAGGATAAAATAAATAACTAAAAAATATCTAATTTCAGATGAATAAAAATGCATTATACACGTGAATATAGACAAAGCTAAGAATATTTAAAATCAAACTAAAAATTAACCTTATATCGCAGAATATAATTTTAAAATATTTAAAAAATGCCTTTAAAAATATCTCAAGCTATTCGTTTACATAATACCACATTTCCACCGTACTTTAGGCTTATTTGATTATTAATACATATAAAACAAGAATGAAATAAGAAATCTTTTGAAGAGTTTTTATACAAACTGTTGCGAATATAAAGGCGTAAAATTAACAAAAAATTCAACATATTTTGTACATAACAACTTTATTAATAACGAAAGAAAATTAAGTCATCACATAAAAAAAATATATTTTTTAATTATTTATCTACACCCTTTACAAAATATGTCTCTTCTTAAACTGAAAGCCCATAATTTTTTTTATCTCAACAGATTTAAAAAAATAAACTTGTCGAATTTTCATGGAGTTTAAACATAAAAAAATAAAAGAAAAAAAAAGGAAAAAAAAACTGTTGACATTTTACCTTAGAGATTTATACATTTTTTTACATCTTTTTTTTGTGAGCGTAGAAATTTTACATTAATTATAGTTATGACTCTTTTAAAAATTTGTCCAAGGACAAACGATTTTAAAATATAAATACTTAAGTATAGCTAAAAATGTTAGTACTAATGTTAGTACTACATGTTAGTACTGATAACATCATGATAAGTTTGGATACATACAAATTAAATTCTAACTCATTTGGAAATCATGTTAAATCATTACTAAATATACCTGAAATGAAGAAAAATTTAGATCATTTGTTCAGCAATCCGTACTCTTCGAATTTCTTTTCTTTCAATGCTATAAGAACTAATTAAGTACTTTCCAAAACCAGTTCATAAATCACAGATGCAAAAATATTAGGAGTGATAAAGTGTTAGCTACACGAAAATGATTGACTTTTAAGAATTTTTATTTCATGTAATTATATTTTTTAAGTTGGAGTTCTCATTTATTAATTTTATAACAAATAAAAAAAAAACTTTAGGAGATTTTTTTTTATTTTTTTTTTCAAAAAAGGAAGGGAATTTAGTATCCTGCAAATAATATCTTAAAATGTATTAATTTTATTTTTATTGGGTATTTAATAAAATAGGCATACATCATTAATGTCTGCATCTTAATAGTTAACATTAAAGTATTAGTGTCAAATATTACGCATATTAAATGCCACTAGTTACAAATAGTATTACTCGGCTTATTAAATTATAAGCCAGTTTAATTAATAATCGGCTTATTCGTTAATGGCATAATACTTCGCTTTAAAAATCGAATAATACTATTTGAAAAAAGTAGTTTCTAAAATCTGCATTCCTTGGTCCAACACACTAATATGCTTAATCATAGCATTTACCTTCACTGTTCGATCATATTTATCTTTTTCTTTTCTTTTCTTTTTTCTTATTTTGTTGTTGGTTATTGGCAGAACTCTAATAATCGTTAAAAATCTGGAAGCCAGCAAAATCTTTCTAGTCACTAATGGAAATAATTATAATATTTCAGGTCGACGTTTTCTTCCAATAATTGATAATTTTGATTCGAATATTTTCACATCTTAATTCTGCTATGAATTTTATTTATTATATTCCAATTAAGAGGCTTCAGAGGATGTGATTTTGCTTCTGTGGTGTTGAATTCCTATCTGAATTTTCGAAAAAAAAAAAAAAAAAAATTGAAAATAAGGAAAACAATTTCTTTATAAAGACATTCTTTTTTTTTTTTTTTTTTTTTTTTTTTGGTTATTGGCAAAATTTTACTTATCGCTAAAAATCTGGAAGCCAGCAAAATCTTTTTAGTCACCAGTGAAAATAATTATAATATTCCAGGTCGACGTTTTCTTCCAATAATTGATAATTTTGATTCGAATATTTTCACATCTTAATTCTGCTATGAATTTTATTTATTATATTCCAATTAACAGGCTTCAGAGGATGTGATTTTGCTTCTGTGGTGTTGAATTCCTATCTGAATTTTCGAAAAAAAAAAAAAAAAATTCAAAATAAGGAAAACAATTTCTTTATGAAGACATAAAAATAAAATAAAAAATAAAATTTAATTCAAAATTTCTGGGGCAGATCATGATTAAAATTAGATGGAACATAATAGACCCCATTATTCCTAAAGGGGATTTTGAGTCAAATTTAATCGGCAATAATTCCTAAAAGAAAATTTTATAGACAAATTTGTTTTTCTAATTGTGGATAAACAGTCCTTGAGTCGAAAAATCTGCGAAACTACATTTTTGTCATTAATACTATCATTATTTTGTATTTGCCCTTTCTAATCCACATCAGCGAGAAACTACTGTGATATTATTTCAGATAAATATTAATTTTTAATAATCAATAACTTTTGGATGAATGTTACCATTACTTTTCATTTAATTCTCTCTTTATTAATTTAATTTCGATAATTTTTTCATACAACTATTTTTCACCGCTAATACCTGCATGTCGCCAATTTTATTGTGAAATTTGTGCTTATAATTCCAGATGAACGACTTTTTTCTGAGTCTCAAAACCTATAACTACTTTTTCAGCATAATTACTATTGATGACGAAAACAATGTTTAGCATTTTAAAACAGTAACTATTTCGAAAGCAACAATTAAAATCATTAATCAATTAACAAACTCAATTTATGGTTATTTCAGTGATTAATTAATATAATAAACTTTATAAAAAATCACTATTAAACGAAAAAATAAAGCAAAGTATCTTTTTTTGTTTATTTTGTGGGAATATAAGTCTGTACATATTTAGTTACTGTACTAGTAATTTATACTGTACATACTTAGTTAAAACATAAGTCATTGTTTATGATATGAATAAAAAATTCGTGTTCGGATTTCAGAAAGAAACTGTATCTTTTATACAGGTGATCTTGAATACAGGTGACTATGAGCGCAGTTTCATATACAAAGATTGTTGCAGTTCTCTCTAACTGCTCTTAAAATTTGTTTAAGGATTTTTTAATTACCCTGTATATTTTTTCCGATCCTAATAAAGCAAAATAAACCATCACAAACACAACTACCAAAACAACCGAAAGTCCACGTAAAATCTCTGTTCCAGCTAAAAAGAAACTCGTTTGAATATCTTCAAACTCTTTAACTCTACACGTCAACCATAATTCCACAAAAACAGTGAAAGAAGTAGAGTGAAAATTGCGAATACATATCTTTTTACTTTTTTGTATATTTATTTTTTAATGAGGATAAAATGTTTAGACACATTTTCTGTGCTTGTTTAAAAAAGACCTTAACAATATCTAAGTAACTCAACATGTTCAAGCACAATAGAAAACATTAAAAGGAATAAGAATTTTATATCTTTTACTAAATAGATGATTTTGACCGTAGTTTTCTACATAAAGCTTTCTGTAGTTCACTCTAATTGCTCTTAAAATTTGCTTAAGGATTTTTGAATTACCCTGTATATGTTTACTAAATCCTAATAAAGAAACATAAGCCAGTACAAACACAACCATTAAAACAAACGAAAGTTTACGTAAAATCCAAATTCCATCTGAAAACAAACGAACTCGTTTGAAAATCTCCAAACTTAATTCAGCACGTTAACCACAATTCTGTAATAACAGTGAAAATTGCGAACATATATCATTTTACCTTCTTTTATATTTAATTTTTAATGAAGATAAAATGTTTAGACACATTTTCTGTGCCTGTTTAAAAAAGACTTAACAATATCTAAGTAACTCAACATGTTCAAGCGCAATAGAAAACATTAAAATGAATCAGAAGAATTCCACCAACGCTATTATTTAATTTCAGAAGAATTTACTTCTAAAATATTAAGCAGAAAACTACGTATCATTATTCTTTTATTATGTTGAGAAATAAGCAATTTAAAGGGCTTTTAAGACAAGCTTTTTACAAAATTAAGTACTCTTTAGAGTTTTAAACAGACCCCTTTGCCTTTTATATCAGCTGTGCGAGACAACTAAAAAGTCAGCAAAAGGAAGTTAATATTTTAAATGTCATAATTCTAAATATGCCCGGACATTACATGCATTTTGTAAACATATAGCTTAATTGACTTTACGGTTTTTAATAAATTCTAGAAATTATATAAAATGCATATTTATCAATATTTTTCAATATTTGTTTTTAATACAATGAAAAATTGCTATGTTTAAAAAAATCGAAATGAAAATGATGATCCTTCCGACACCTTTTGCGATAGCAAGCCATAAAACATGAACCCTTCCAGAATTGGGAGAATTCTGAAGGTTAAATATAATTTTAATGGTGTCGCAATAAATGTCTAATCTGGAGCAGCTAATTGTCACTTCGTTGATATATGAATTTAGAGAGATGCAGCAGAGATGGAAATGGAATAGGAAATGTGGTATATCATGAAGCCGAGAAAGAACACTCAGGATTACAAAAATCCTAACTGTGACGAACAAAAGAGGCACACATGAGAACGGAATGATAATGCAGTCTAAAAAAGTTAACTCAAATTAATAGTTTGGAAAATAGGACAGTGTTTTCTATAGAAAGCTTCAACTCTAAGGACCGTAGTTTTCTACACAAAGATTGTTGTAGTTCACTCTAAACTGCCCTTAATATTTGTTTAAGGATTTTTGAATGAGCCTAGATGTCTCTTCTAAATCATAATAAAGAAGCATCAGCCATCGCAAACACAACCATCAAGTAACGAAAGTTTACGTAAAATCTCAGTTCCAGCTGAAAATAAACTCGTTTCAAAATCTTCAAACTTACCTCAACACGTCAACCACAATTCCACAATAACAGTGAAAATTGCGAACATATATCTTTTTACTTTCTTGTATATTTAATTTTTAATGAAGATAAAATGTTTAGACACATTTTCTGGGCTTGTTTGAAAAAGACCTTAACAATATCTAAGTAACTCAACATGTTCAAGCACAATAGAAAACATTAAAATGAATCAGAAGAATTCCAGCAACTTTATTATTTAATTTTAGAGGCATTTATTTCTAAAATATTAAGCAGAGACGCCGTAACATTATTCTTTTAATGTGTCGAGAACAAAAATAAGCAATTTAAAGGGCTTTTAAGACAAGCTTTTTACAAAATTAAGTACTCTTCAGAGTTTTAAACAGACCCCTTTGCATTTTATATCAGCTGTGCGAGACAATTTAAAAGTGAGCAAAAGGAAGTGAATATTTTAAGTGTCATAATTCTAAATATGCCCGGACATTCGATGCATTTTATAAACATACAGCTTAATTGACTTTATGGTTTTTAATAAATTCTAGAAATTATATAAAATGCATAATTATCAATTTTTTTCAATATTTGTTTATAATATGATATAAAAATAGCTATATTTAAAAAAATCGTATTGAAAATTATGATCCTTTCGACATCTTTTGCGATAGCAAGCCATTAAACATGAACCCTTCCAGAATTGGGAGAGTTCTGAAGGTTAAATATAATTTTAATGGTGTCGCAATGATTGTCTAATCTGGAGTAGCTAATTATCACTTCGTTGACATGTGAATTTAGAAAGAAGCAGAAGAGATGGAAATGGAATAGAAAATGTGGTATCAAGAAGCCCAGAAATAACTATCAGGATTACAAAAATCTTAACTGTGAAGAACAAAAGAGACACACATAAGAACGGAATGATAATGCAGTCTAAAAAAGTTAAATTTAATAATTCGAAAAATATGACAGTGTTTTCTACACAAAGCTTCAACTCTCAGGACCGTAATTTTCTACACAAAGATTGTTGTAGTTCACTTTAAACTGCCCTTAATATTTATTTAAGGATTTTTGAATGACCCTAGATATCTTTTCTAAATCATAATAAAGAAGCATCAGCCATCGCAAACACAACCATCAAAACAAACGAAAGTTTACGTAAAATCTCAGTTCCAGCTGAAAATAAACTCGTTTCAAAATCTTCAAACTTACCTCAACACGTCAACCACAATTCCACAATAACAGTGAAAATTGCGAACATATATCTTTTTACTTTCTTGTATATTTAATTTTTAATGAAGATAAAATGTTTAGACACATTTTCTGGGCTTGTTTGAAAAAGACCTTAACGATATCTAAGTAACTCAACATGTTCAAGCACAATAGAAAACATTAAAATGAATCAGAAGAATTCCAGCAACGTTATTATTTAATTTTAGAGGCATTTATTTCTAAAATATTAAGCAGAGACGCCGTAACATTATTCTTTTAATGTGTCGAGAACAAAAATAAGCAATTTAAAGGGTTTTTAAGACAAGCTTTTTACAAAATTAAGTACTCTTCAAAGTTTTAAACAGACCCCTTTGCATTTTATATCAGCTGTGCGAGACAATTTAAAAGTGAGCAAAGGAAGTGAATATTTTAAGTGTCATAATTCTAAATATGCCCGGACATTCGATGCATTTTGTAAACATACAGCTTAATTGACTTTATGGTTTTTAATAAATTCTAGAAATTATATAAAATGCATAATTATCAATTTTTTTCAATATTTGTTTATAATATGCTATAAAAGTAGCTATATTTAAAAAAATCATATTGAAAATTATGATCCTTTCGACATCTTTTGCGATAGCAAGCCATTAAACATGAACCCTTCCAGAATTGGGAGAGTTCTGAAGGTTAAATATAATTTTAATGGTGTCGCAATGATTGTCTAATCTGGAGTAGCTAATTATCACTTTGTTGACATGTGAATTTAGAAAGAAGCAGAAGAGATGGAAATGGAATAGGAAATGTGGTATCAAGAAGCCCAGAAATAACTATCAGGATTACAAAAATCCTAACTGTGAAGAACAAAAGAGACACACATAAGAACGGAATGATAATGCAGTCTAAAAAATTAAATTAATAATTCGAAAAATATGACAGTGTTTTCTATACAAAGCTTCAACCCTCAGGACCGTAATTTTCTACACAAAGATTGTTGTAGTTCACTTTAAACTGCCCTTAATATTTATTTAAGGATTTTTGAATGACCCTAGATATCTTTTCTAAATCATAATAAAGAAGCATCAGCCATCGCAAACACAACAATCAAAACAAACGAAAGTTTACGTAAAATCTCAGTTCCAGCTGAAAATAAACTCGTTTCAAAATCTTCAAACTTAACTCAACACGTCAACCACAATTCCATAATAACAGTGAAAATTGCGAACATATATCTTTTTACTTTCTTGTATATTTAATTTTTAATGAAGATAAAATGTTTAGACACATTTTCTCGGCTTGTTTGAAAAAGACCTTAACAATATCTAAGTAACTCAACATGTTCAAGCATAATAGAAAACATTAAAATGAATCAGAAGAATTCCAGCAACGTTATTATTTAATTTCAGAGGCATTTATTTCTAAAATATTAAGCAGAGACGCCGTAACATTATTCTTTTAATGTGTCGAGAACAAAAATAAACAATTTAAAGGGCTTTTAAGACAAGCTTTTTACAAAATTAAGTACTCTTCAGAGTTTTAAACAGACCCCTTTGCATTTTACATCAGCTGTGCGCGAGACAGTTTAAAAGTAAGCAAAAGGAAGTTAATATTTTAAGTGTCATAATTCTAAATATGCCCGGACATTAGATGTCTTTTGTAAACATACAGCTTAATTGACTTTACGGTTTTTCATAAATTCTAGAAATTATATAAAATGCATATTTATCAATATTTTTCAATATTTTGTAAATGCGATGTAAAAAAGATTTATGTTTTAAAAAACTCGTATTAAAAATGATGATCCTATCGACACATTTTACAATAGAAAGCCATAAAGCAATTAATTTCTTTTTTATCCAGCAATTAATATTAAGAGAAAAAAGGCAGTGTATACCCGTCTAATTTTACACTTTAAAATATAAGTTATGAAATAAATGTTATAAAAGATAAAATCGTAAAATCAAAGCAAATGTCAATGTATTCATTTTTTTAAACACTGCAATAATCAACTTATTCAATTAACTTTTGTTTCAATATTTAAATTTATATATTTTTTCTAATGTGAAAAATAAATTTTAGTATCATCAATTGTTATTTTTTTAACAATTAAAATATTGATTTCAGGATGACCTCCATTAAGAGATCACCTCTGAAAGTGACCACTTTTTATTGGAAGGGAAGATGGTTTCTTTAGAGTGTACTGTCTTTAGACTTTACTACATATGTCTATGACTAGGTTTTGAAATTAACCATTGGATATCATTGAGAGTAGATACTCTGTGTTACATTTCGTATGATTATTAGATTTTAAAATTACTTTATGAAGCAATGCGCTTTTCCTTAGTAGAAAACATTCAAGAATTTAGTTTTATGGAATATTTATTTATTTTTTATTTATTTTTTATTTATTTATTTTAAGTACGGATGGATATCCAAACATTAAAGAGGTTTTTAAAAAATAATAAAAAATTGCACATTAATGGTAATACTATTTATGGAAATCTATACAAATTTCAGAAATGATTAAAAAATGGTTATATGCCATTCCATGGTAACTTACATTACATTTAGAACAATTTACGGCAGAAATTTTAGTAATGTAACACTAAAAAAATATTCAAATGTAAAATTAACATGATTTGTCAATGAAACCTATTTATGGATCAATTTGGATGAAAATTACTTAAAAAATTATCTAAAATTAATCTTTATATGATAACATATATTCCTTTTTCAGTAATGGCATTTACCTTAGTAAATAAAACTACCAAATTTTAAGAAATAACATTAAAAGTTAGGTAATTTTCATCTAAATTGGACTTTGAATAAGTTTAATTAGCAAATCCTATTAAATTTACATTTTGAATATTTTTTGAGTATGTTACCTTACTAAAATTACTGAAAATAGTTTAAAATGTAGCGTAAGTTACCATGGAATGACTCTATATACTCAGTCAAAATTTTCACATAAATAATATTTCATTTTCCACATAAATTATAAATGAAGCAATACAAATCAGTTTAAAATATTTTTAAACAACCTTTAACAGCTTAGTTAGAATCTCTAACAAATCTATATATTACATTTAAATCTAAAGGTTATTAGTATTCAGAGCTGTTATATATGGGTATCACCAAGGATTTATGATTTCAGAGAAATCCGCTATACATTGATTTCACAATATATGCTATGTTTGCATCTGCATAATGACTTCGAGAAAATAGTGTTACATCACTCAAAACTTGTGGATCTGACAGATATTGAAAGTCATGATACATGTCAACTATAGAATGTCAAAATTTCGAAACGTAATTTTATCGACTATGCCATAGTATGGAATTTATCTAAGTGATTGAAAATTCCTGCCCAATATTCTATCAATTTTAAGAATATAAAGCAAGTACACTCAAATTTTACACTTAAGTTGCCGTAAGTTTTACGTTTTTAGAGACACTTTTTACACTATTACATTTAAAATATGTAATATTGTAATTCAAATCGGAATAAATATTAAAAAAACTTACATTATAAAAAAATTATTTTTACTGTTATTTAGATGTGGAGAGGTAATTAATAAAGTTAAGTTTATAATTAATTTATTATTAACTAGCTGACCCGCCCGGCGTTGCCCGGTTACGTATTAGCAATATTAAACGAACTTGAAATTTGTATGATTTTATCATTAACTGGAAGCGTGCAGAAATGCATTGTCTGAAATACGTCGCAGCTGACTTTCTGAAAAATTGATTTTAGAAACAACAACTAATATTAAGCTCTAAAAATACTTAAAATGAGCAATGAGAAACAAGGGAGGGAACATGTATCCAACGATTGCGTTAGTTTCGTGTTAAAGTGTTGATATTTACCCGTAAAAATCCCTGTTAAATCACGTAACTAATTATTTTTTTCGCATAGAAATCCCAAGTGAGATATTTTAAATTTCAAACTAATTATATCACTCTTAAATCCGACTATACCGTGAATGAAATCGATAAGCGATGATAAAAGATTGGTATATAGTATTATAATTTCAGAGCCATTTAACAAAAGTGTATATTTTTAATCAAAGCATGCGTAATGTTGACTCTGTGGACAAATTCCTAACCGTAAACTTTTGTACCAAAACACAATAATCTGTCTGTAACCTAACTGCGACTTAACAGTACCCTACTGTAACTTAAATATAACATAAATGTAACCTAGCCGTCACTTTATTGTAACCTATTCTAACTATCACATAAATGCAATTTAACTTTAACCTAACTTTAAATTAATCGTGATCTAACTGTAACCTAACGTGAAATTAAATAAAATCAAAGACTTACCGTAATGTAGTTGTAATCTAATTGCAACCCAAATGTTACCTAACCATGGAGTTCATGTCCATGGAAATTATTTTGTCTTGTTCGGATTTGGTTATGATTCATTAGAATATTTTCGTCGGGTTCAGATTTGATTCGATTCAGGTTTCAGGTATTTTTTGAAATTCAATTTAAATGTTCGGGTTAGATTCATGTCCATGGAAATTATTTTGCCTTGCTCGGATCCAGTTATGTTTCTGTGAAATAATTTTGTCGGGATAGGATTTGGTTGAATTCAGATTTCGGCGTTTTCTTCAAATGGAATTTTTGGGTTCAGGTCTTCCTGCGTGTCCACGGAAATTATTCTGTCTAATTCGAATAAAGACATGCTTCACTGGAATATTTTTCTCAAATTCAGACTTGGTTTAATTTAGATTTCGGCTTTTTTTTTCAAATGTAATTTTTGGATTCGGGTTTTCTAGTGTGTTCACGGACATTATTCTGCATTGTTCAAATAAATACATGCTTCACTGGAATATTTTTATAAAGTTCATTTCAGATTTCGAGAGTTTTTCAAAAAAATTTTTTAGGTTCAGATTCGGTTCATGTGCATGGAAATTTTGTCTTATTCGGATCCTGTTACGGTTCTTTGGAATATTTTTGTCATGTTCAGATTTGGTTCGATTCAAATTTCAGGTATTTTTTCAAATAGAATTTTTAGTTTCGAATCTCGTTCATGTCCAAGGAAATTATTTTATCATACTCGAGTCCGGTTATGATTCTTTCTAACATTTTGATCGGATTCAGATATGATTTGAGTCAAATTTCAGGTTTTTTTCAAATCGGATTTTTTAGGTTCGAGTCGGGTTTATGTCCATGAAATTATTTCGTCTTGCTCGGATCGGGTTATGGTTCTTTGGAATACTTTTATCGGGTTCAGATTTGGTTCAATTCAGATTTCGGGTATTTTTTCAAATGGAAATTTTGGGTTCGGGTCTTCTTGCGTGTTCACGAAAATTGTTCTGTCTTGTTCGAATAATGAGATGCTTCACTGGAATATTTTTGCCAAGTTCAGATTTGGTTCAGTTCAGATTTCGCGATTTTTTCAAAGAAATTTTTCGGGTTCTGATTGGGTTCATGTCCATGAAAATATTTTGTCTTGTTCGGATCCGGTTGCGGCTCTTTGAAATAGTTTTGTGATATTCAGATTTGGTTCGATTCAAATTTCAGGTATTTTTTCGAATGGAAGTTTTAGGTTCGTATAGGGTTCATGTCCACGGAAATTATTTAGTCTTACTCTAATCTGGTTATGGTTCTTTCGAATATTTTGGTCGGATTTAGATGTGGTTTGGGTCAAATTTCAGAATTTTTCAAATGGAATTTTTTAGGTTTGAGTCGGGTTTATGACCACAGAAAGTATTTTGTCTTGCTGGGATCGGGTTATAGTTCTCTGGAATATTTTTATCGGTTTTAGATTTTGTTCGGGTCATATTTCGAGTTTTTTTTAAAGACAATATTTTGGTTCGAGTCAGGTTTCATGCCCACTAAAATTATTTTTCCTTGTTTGGATCGGGTTATGCTTCATTAGAACATTTTTATGGGATTGAGATTTGGTTCGGGTCAGTTATCTAATCCATAGTTTTTTTTTAAACAGAATTTTTAGGTTCGGGTCGGGTTTATACTCACGGAAATTTTGTCTATCACGGATCGGAGTGTGGTCTGTTTTTTTCTGGTTGGGATCGGGTTATGTGATAATTAGTCTAAACATTAAGGTTATAATCAGTTTTGCTACTATTCTTTTTATGGCTATTTCTGATAAATAATTTACTTTGCTATTTGATAATTTATCATGGTGTATGAATCGTTTGCGGATTCGAACAATTGTACGCCAAACAGCTATATTTTATTTTTGTTTTAAAACCAAATTAAAGCCATAATTTAATTTTAAAACGAATAGAATACATTTAAATTTTATTTATGATAAAAAAAAATAAACTCCTGAAAAGTGTTGTGTGATTTTTTTTACTGCAACATAGCTAATGACTCATACATTCTATTGTTCGATATGCCAAAGATCTGCGTACAACCACACAGTAAAAAGAAATTGAGTGGAAGTATAATGTCTTGGGCTGACGCCAAAAATTTAACCCTAAAATCCGCTACATTAAGTCCAAATAAGCACCAACAAAACCATGTGCTTTGACACGCCGATCAATTCAAACTGGTTTAAATTGTATTTCTTTTTTTTTTTTACCTTTTAAACTGTTATTGAATAGATGGCTAAAATTTCGTTTAAAAAATAACGTTTTGTGCCATTATTGACTGTAATACACGATCGGAATGCATAAAAGATACAAATATACCAATCATAGGCAAGAATTATGTGATTATTTTTATCATATGACTTTAAAATATCAATATAGAAGCATCATTTAAGATTTTGCTTGAAAAGTTAACATTCTTTCGTTAATGTCTTAAAATCGTCTGCACTCTGAAATCTAGATTTTAGACTAATATTTCTTATTTAAGTTTTCGCGCATGATTTTTAAAAGAATGTTTTCATAAATATATTATATTTTATATAATGACATAGAATTATTAATATATTGTTAAATCATAAAAATTTTTCATCTACCTTATAAAGTATTACAAAGTTCTGAAAAAAAAAGAAAACTTTTAGTAATACAATTTCTAATTCAAATCAAATGTTTTCAATATTTAATTTAATTTTATTTTGACATTTAATTATTTCGAATTTATCAATTTAAATTATTTTAAAAGCAAACATTTTTTTTAAATAAATAATATAATAGAAAAAAGACCATTTAAAAAAATTACTATTTCTTCGTAAAATATGCTTCAGCTGTAATTCATTTCTTTCAATTCGTCTTATTAATACAAAATCCCTTCCACATGCTTTTGTTTGGGGCAATAAAATTTGAGCGATAAATGGTTTAATATTGCAACCCTTTATTCCGTTTACTTTACCACCATCTATCTTTTTCCTCCATGGTTTACAACCGCTGTGATAAAAAATTGTCATTTAAACTGACAGTTTGCCAGTCTATGAATTTTAAAAGTCTGTTCCAGCTTTTTTAATTATTCATGCAAAAATTTTATGCAACCAACCAACCATAACTAAATGAAGGGAAAAAAAGAAGAAAAAAAGGCGATTTTTTATGAGAGTGATCTTTGAAATTTAATTAATTACTCGGTTAATAATTGGAATTTCGAAATTCTGAAGCTCAGGTGCATCAGGAGAGATTTGGGGCTACTCTCAAAAAAATTTTGAGGCTTGTGCGTGCAGTAGATTTTGCTAGCCATCGCAGACACACACACACACACACACACACACACACACACACACACACACGCAGACAGACAGAGCGTTTTGTTCTTTTATTAGTATAGATAAGTTTCGTGTTGGTATTAAATATAATATAATTACAAAGTAAAATTTAACAAACACCAAATTTAATGGCATAATTGCAGATTAGTTTCAGTGATCAATTCCAAAAAAGTCAGTGTGAAATTTTATACTAGCAAGAACAACTAGTATGCTGTTGAAATTAGTTTATATTAATAGGATTAATTTATAATACATAAACTGTGATTTTAGTTACAAGTGTATAGTCAAGAATGACAAACAGGTATGAGTAAACTATAATATACAATATTTAATTATTTATATTTAAATAAAGAACAATCGTTTTTCAAGACCTTTTTTCATTAACCCTTTCTGGCGCAGGCAAATTTTGTTAGTAAATGAGAAATTATCGACCGACACCGGAATTTCGAGACAACTTTTTGAGATATTATGAACTCCTTAATTTAAGCTTTCACTGTAAAAGCAAAATCTTATTAAAATATTGGTGCCATTTGCAAGTTTGGAATTAAATTTAGGTATCCCGGGCTGGGCACAGTGTGCCGGAAAGGATTAACGAAGACTCCACTCAAGACTATCACACCATTCCATCAGATTCAAGTTCTTACGAGCGAAACACGTTAATAGCATTTTATTATAAAACATTACAGCCGCTTCAATAACATTTGGCTCAAGATTGAAGAATTTTGGTGTTTTCTCGAAACATGACTAGAAGACAGTGGGAACATATATAAGATCACTCGAAAACGATAAATGAGTTCGTTGTAACTTACTTATGCATCTTTTTGCAATTGGAAAAATTACAGCATTCTTCCATTACAAATTTTTACTAACACTCCACAATACTTTACATTACTGAACGATGATAATTAAGCTCTTCAATGCTATTAAAGATGATCTCACTTCCTGGTGACTCAAGTAGATTTTAACAATTAAAAATTTTAAATAATTAAAGAAATAATAACAAAAATTGTAGCTCCAGATTTCCTGTCTGACAATAAATACTAGCCCGCGAAGGGATTTAGACGGCAATGCAGAAAGACTAACCAAACAATGCGATTGCATAAAAGAGCGGACTTTATTTTCTAATCGCGAAAGAAAAAAAAAATCAAAACGTTCTTTCCGAAAAATGCATGAAAGAACTTACTTTTAAAATACGAAAAAAGAAATTAATAATAAAGAAAAAACAAAAAAAAAGTAAAGAAAAGAAAATAATAATAATAATCATAATGAAACAAAGAAAAGGAAAGAAAAATATGGTAAAAAATGAGAATTACATAACACATAATTTTTATAGGATTCAAATCGGTATTTAAGGCTGAAATAAAAATGAAAAGGACTTGAAACAAAAACAATATGTGAAGTATTAAAAAAGTAGTCGTTGAGGGCCACCGTAATACTTGCCCATCATTGATATGCATAATATAAAACATGAAAATAAAATATATGTAAACTATTTATAAAATGCATCGCAATTCCAAAATAAAATTTAAACGTATACTTAAATATTTTTAACACATTAAATACATACATACTTTATTGATGAATTACTGATGAACCAATTTTAACAAATTATATAAAATGCCAAACTACTGAAGTAGTATCGATATGCGTAAAAGAAACATCCTTAAAACTCCAAAAATAATAATCATATTAACTAACAGTTTACTGCGTCAGATTAAGCGTCTCATATACCCAATTAAAGCACATCTTTGAATTAAAATTTAAATGAAATAAAGGGTCATAAAAAAACAAAGAATGTGGAAAATAGGATTACAGATATCTCAGAAACTAATTATCCGATTTACTTCCCTTTTTATGCAAAATTTGTATTAGTTTATTGTTCTTTACATCCACACCATAAAATAAAAAAATTCGAAAATATGTATGTACCTTTCACCAGAACGAATATTTCGAGAGTCTGAAAAAAAAAAAAAAAATAGTTCCGTAAAATCGAGGTTACTGATATTAAACAGTCCATTATTAAACACTAATTTCACACCAAATTTCAAGTCTCTATCTTATTTTTTATTGGAAACAAAGCGTTTTCAAACAGGCAGACGGATTTTTTTTTTCTTTCTAAAAATATGTTTTTCGGAATCTCCAGTGTCTGAAACGTATAAATCCATCAATTTTTTCTTTCTTTTTTTCGTTTTTCCAAACGATTGCAAGACGACTTACCTTATACTTATAGTATGATGGATAAGTAAAAAAAGATTATATTAATGTGCGCATTTAGACAGAAACGAAATTAAAGTAAAATGAATGATTGGAATATTTTTAAGACAGGAATGAATTAGATAAAATAAAGTTATAAAATTATATTAGATAGGAAAAAAATATAAAATATTTTTAATATAGTGCGGAAATTTTATTTCCGTAATACCAATACATATATTTTAAGTGTAAAAACTTCTTTAAAACACCATAAAATAAATTAATTGCACAACGCCTTTCGAAAGAACTTCGTCTTTCTTCGTCAGGTGCAAAAAGGCGCGCGTGTACTATGAATGTGCGACACAACTGAAGTGAAAAGCGGGAAAGGGAACCAGCTGAAGAAACAGCCAATAGGAAGATAGAAGGCAACAGCCAATCACGGAAGAGTGTAATCAAAACGTACGAGAGGTTCAATGAAGGAGGACAAGGAAAAGGAAAATGGTGATTAGCAAAGAAAAAAAAAAAAAACAAGTAAAAGGACAGATAAAAGTGAAAGTAAATACAAACACAATAATAATAATAATAATTAGTAAGTAAAAAATTAAATGTTTACAGTTATAAACACACATATATACATCTAAAACATTGTACACACAATTAATACAAAAAAAAAAAAAAAAAAAAAAAAAAAAAACCCTCTAATTAGGAGGCAGTGCTGAAAAGGTTTTTCCAGGCTACGGAAAACCTTTTCAGCACTTCCTCCTAATTAGAGGTGTTTTTTTTTCCCACCAGCTTAAATTTTATTTATCAATACATATATATATACACACATAAAGCTCATCAGAAGAATGTATAACACATTCATACTTTCTTCTCCCTGTCTCCCTTTTCTTTCTTTCTTTTTTCTTTCTATTTCTTGAGTTTTTACTCTTTTGTATTTTTTGCATTTAATTTTACACATGCAATTTCATTTTAGTTATATACACTTATATATACATGGAAAAACGTATTCTATATCACTACAGGACAGAAAATGGTTTTTATAATATTTTTAAAATTGAATACTAAGTTACAGCAATTCTAGCGTGTTGAATTATTTTATTGAATACTTTCATAAATTTTCAAAAAATATCAACAGAAAATTAATATATGAAACTGTTAAATATATAATGTAAGTAACTCTATCTTTTAAAAATAACATATATTTATTTAAAAGTTTTTTTAAAAGTTCAAGCAATATCTTATTAAAAATTCAAACAAAATGCTTGTCAAAATTAATCAATTATTTTGACATTATTATTAAATTATTAATGTGGTTAAGTGAACACAAAGCATATACCCTAAAGTTAAAAAAAAATACTTTAAACTTTTTCTGAAATATTAAACATCAATGGAATACAATAGCAAAGCACATTTGGCTTACAATGGACTAAATAAGTAATCTAAATTCTCAGCAAAAGTCCTATTGTACACCTCGAGGCAGCAATTTAAGCAACTCGTAGAATTTATAGAGATGGTTTGATTGATGTGGTGCCTCGTAAAGTACATTGACTGATAACATTGTTGGTAGATTCAAACCATTAATCAATAACAGTTGATGAATGGATGGCGAGTGGAAACATTTATCACAATTATCAGAATAAAGGAATAGTTTTAAAAAGGCATTGAGTCTATAAAATCATACACAGAGTCTATGTGAAATTGTGCAAGCATTTTAATCTCTCAAAACAGTTAGAAGAATCGTTTTCATTAAAATAACTATCTGTATATATGTGTGTGTGTATGTATCTTTTTGAATACTTACTGATAGTTTGATTTATTGATGCTAGATCTCTTCAATTTTGAATGTCTTAAATGGAGAAAGATTCGGTTTAGTTTTCGTTCTCGGTCAAAAGCCTGAGTTTCGCGAAAAATTTGTTTTCGGATGAAAATGCTGTTAAAAATGTGGCCGGGCCGAAACTATCTGTATTACAAAATTCTTGTTTCTTAATTCAGAAATTTTCAACCTTACTCACTAATTTACGCTACATCGGGTCAATAGATAACTTAATTATTTATTGCTATGGATTTCATTGTTTATAATAATCAGGCATGACTGACTAAAGATATAAATGCAAATTATAAAGCAAGCAATGCATATAGAACTAAACTTTGAAGACGCTTTTAGCATGTTCCTTAAAGACAAAAGAGTTAACTGTAATAGAAAATATTTAATTTGAAATCGTAGAAGTGTTTCGAATGTTTAATTGAGATAGTTCTTATATAACAAATAATAATTTGCAAAAACCTTTAAAAAAAGAGATATATATGTCAAAAGCATTTTTTAATAAGATGAAATTAGTATAATTGAATTGATTATTGAATTGATTTGGAATCGAATGACGTTTTCCATTTCTGATAAATCTTACAGAGATGTAAGATGGAAGATTGTTGCCATGCGACAGTAGGTTTTTCTCCTTTTCCGTACTATCGTTTCCGGAAATTTGACACAAAATGCTAACTTTGGTAGTATTTTTTCAAAAATATCGCTTTTATTAAAAAAAGTCATTTACCTACATAGTTTCTGAATAAGAATAACTGGCAATGTTACACGTTTCCGAAAAGTAAAAGAATTCAGAAATGTGTCAAAATTTAGCTCCTTTAGACAAGAGAAAAGTCATAAAAAATGACAGTGAAATATTTTTATAAGTATACTTTTTATTATACAGCTGCAAAAGTTGTAATGTTTTAACCTTTTATCTAAACAACATTATTTTTTAAATAATTCCTAATCCTTATTTGAATTTTGAAACGTCTAAGACTGTAAGTATCCGTTAATGTTACTAATTGTGTGTTTTCTGTTTGCGAACACATGGTAGTCTAAAATATACTGTAAAATGTTCACATAAATATGTATGTAGCATTCATTAAATTTATATTTCAAGATTAATAAATAACTTAAAAATATCCTTAACTATTAAGTAATTTCAGAAAATCAATTCAAATGATTTTAACAACGAAAGCGTATATTTTTCGGATGCTTTGTATTTTTCCTTAAAAGTTTTCAATTTCAATCAGCAACGTGAAAGTAAAACAGTCATTTGTTAGGCTTACGTTAAAAGCGATCGCTAGATTGATACAGAAATCACTAGACACTGATAAGAAACATTGCGGAATACAATTCATTGTTGAGCGAAAATTTTGCAATTTTACTCTCTTTTGGAGCATATCCAATCAAAAATAGCAGTTTTTCTCAAGATTCAATTGTTCCAACTCAAAACGAAATCTCAGGGGAGATAAACCGAAATAAAATCCCAATTCCAGCTCAACGCACCCTTCACGAACAGTGAATTTATTCAATTTCAGAGCACCTGTTGGAAACAAATTCCGAAGAGCGACACCTCAGAATTCCACGCGGGGACACATATTTCCGTCCCAATTCCATCCGGGAGAATTCGGTAAACATTAACAGAAAATCCGGAATTTTTCTCGCCTCTGTTCGCCTCCTGTGTTTACTTTGCAACTTGTAATTCGTTCGTTTTCGAAGATGATGGCGGCGGTGGGAAGAGATGATTTAATCCGAATGGATGTTAAGTTACATAAAAGAATAAAGATAGAAAAGGAAATAAGGAGAAAAGATTAAAAAAAAGAAAAAATTGCTTTCATGATGAAAGATGAAAGGGAGTTTTTGGTTGGGGGTGAGTAAACTTCAGATATCAGATTTGCTGGAAAAGCTTTGTTACAGTGATCATTACATATCTGTTTCTTGATAAAATTTACGCAAGAAGAAATTTGTTTACACTTAGCATTACATATGTATGCAATATATGTATATATATAATATGTAATACATATATAAATACTTTTATAAATACATCCAAAGTTATTCAGACAATACCATTAAATAAACCAATGAAACCAGTATTTTTACAATCATATTATTAAAAACAGTTGAAGTTTGAAGAGAAATAGAAGGCAGATTACCAAATTACTAAGAAATATATGGATAAATGGATATTATATAACCAGAGTAATTCATATATTATCATACAATAAACCAATGAAACCAGTATTTTTACAATCATCTTATTGAAAACAGTTGAAGTTTGAAGTGAAATAGAAGACAGATTACCAATATATATATACATATACGTTTCTAATCGCAGACTTTTTTTTTTAATTCTTCTATAAAAAAAATGTAATTGCATAAACTGAGATGATTGATTTTGACTATATTT
Organism: Maratus speculifer; assembly: GCA_964019185.1. Classification (NCBI taxonomy): domain Eukaryota; kingdom Metazoa; phylum Arthropoda; class Arachnida; order Araneae; family Salticidae; genus Maratus; species Maratus speculifer. Next base: position 146,694,433 of record OZ025296.1, on the reverse strand, counting down.
TTTTCAGGTAAAGGGCAAAAATATTAATAGCAAATCAATTGATTCAGTAAATTTTTCGCAAAAATTGTGAAGAATTCAGTGAAGTAAGCACTAAAAAAGTTTTAAGTTCCCTTGGTCTGGTAGAGAAGAACCAGTACAGAATCTCTGTGCGAATCAACTTGCACTCTACTCGATACCGAAAATTCTGCTTTTTAAGTCAACACGAAATCCCTCCCAAATCCGACAAAAAAAGATTCGGTCATACCCAAATCGAACGTACTTCACCCAGAAAGTGACCCGGACCCGATATATGCAAATCCAAAGTCGAAGATAAAGAAAATTAAGGCATACAATTATGAAAAAATAGTCTAAAGTTATATCTCTAATTTCCAATTATAAATTTTTTGTATACAATTTTTTTCCATTGAAAAAAATTCAAAACTTTCTTAAAAAAAAAAAAAAAAAGTAGGTCAAAAGTGTAGGGTAATGTAAAAGTAGGTCAATATTTAACTTTAAATGTTTCGTGTTGACATTTAAAGTTAACCGGCCCGCAAACGAAAATAATTAGCATCAATCCAACCCAACTCAAATCGCGGTTTGGGTTGGATTGGTAAAATTATGTTATGCAGGACCCATGCAGACCTTTGCAATAGTTCCTCAATTCAATTAACAATTTAATTTATCCTTAACTCGTTGGTTCTGAGAATTATTCCTTGGGGTTCTTTCCATTTTAGATATTCAATTTTTTCTTCTGTCATTCGTTAGCAATGCCTGAGAACATATTTGGCATTTATTCCTGAATTATTCTTTGTCTAAGAGAGAGGAATAATACATTCAAACTAAAGTCCATTAAATATCATGAAATCTAGACTACTTACTAAATAATTACTATAAAATCTAATTAAGAAGAAAACAAAAATTAATTGTAATCAGAGGGTAGTTACAAATACGATGCAAAATTAATTAGTGTTGCTTTTACATGATATCACTCGCCCACAAGAAAAGTGGCACATCTCGACAAAAATAAATTTCACAGTAGAGGGGGGGAAAAATTGCATGATTTTACTGTAACCAATAGTAACCAATTTACTTTACCAATTTACTGTAAGCCCTTAACTCTGCATGCAGGAATGAAACTCGCATTTCGCATAACAGCATAAAAGCCTTTAAAAAGAAGATGTGGGGTGAGGTTTAGAAGGTTGGGTAATTTAACTTCTCCACACAATCCACCTCCCTTCTGTAATCACAAATAGATATATGGCGTAATAAAAAACTTTTCCACAAACCTCTGAAACTGTTTGTGTAGCAAAACAAACTTACAACATATCTATCAATGGAAAAAAACGTAAAATTATTTTTTCAAAATGTGTTACATATGTTGCAGATGAGCGATATCATTTTACATGAGCTTAAAAAAACAGAGTTCATACGGTTATACTACTAAATACCACGATACTCAAATAGTAAAATTTACGTTGTTCAATTGCAAATTTTATTAGGAAAATAAGGAACATATTTAACTTCAAAATGAGTCATAAAAATCTTAAAAATACATTTCGGTCTGAAATCCAGCCAATCGCATTAAATAACTTAAAGTTGTTCATTGCACTTGCATTTGAAGATTCCTACCAAAGGTAAGTGAAATACTCCAAAATTAAAATTCCGAAAAGAGAAAAAGTATTCTTTAAAATTTTACAGAATACAGTAGATAAAATACCAAGCCTAACCAGGCAATAAAAATCACATGTCGGTCTTTTTTGTCGCCTATATAAATTATCTTCGCTTAACTCCATTTCCATTACAAATACAAGGGAGAACTAGCATATAGCTAACTTTAAATGTTTTTAACCATCATAGTGAAGTAACAAGGCAGCTCTGTTTTTTATTTCAGGTATGTTTTTAGAAGCTAAGTTGAAATAGGTGGAAAAGTCTATCCTTCAGTTTCTAACGTCAGTTCATATTTTCCCCATTATTCGATGTCTTACAAATAAAATGTATAATTTCAATAAACTGTATCGAAATACTGTATCGAATAACTTTATTGAAAATTAATGCTAAAATTTTAACCCGCATGGATACGCATCGGGTAATTTTGACCCGACACTACCTATCAGGCTCAACATTTTTAGGAATAGACTTGGCCACTTTCAGTATTTTACTGGAGGGGGGGGGGTGTCTTGTAAAAGGGGATCCTGGAAACAAAAACTTGAACCCAGAGATTTTTCTATAGTGGCTAGTGTGGAAAGGTCAGTTTTACCCACTACGTATACTAACGTTTTAAATTCATTTTAAATTATGAATTTGACTTGCAGAGATGCCAAAAAAGAGGAAATTACGCGTAAAGTAAAATCTACGACATCTATTGTGGGAATTTTGTAAACTTTATTGTTTATAATAAAGAATTAAATTTATAAAAAACTATTTTTTTTAAAAAGAAACTATCTCCACCCTCACCCTGTTGTCAACTTTTAATAAAAGTTTCTAAATGTGCCTTTTTCAAAAAGTTTGACACATGCTGTTAAATTCACTGTGCTTGAAAACTTACAAGAGTAAAAAAAAATGTTTTTTACTCAACAATACAACTTTAACAACAATGTTTTAGTCAACAATATTTTACATCTATTAAAGGTAACCCAGCAACAGATTTAGTGAGGAATTTCATGTATTGCATAATTTTAAATTAATTTAGGTAACTAGGCAATAGAATAGATGATTATTCCACGAATGGATAGCAAAAATTTGCAGGTTTTTTTTGTTGTGATCGTTTGATAAAAATTGTTTTAAAACGCGATCGATTGACGAAAATCGCCGTTTTACTTCGTGATCGTTAAATTGTCGTTTTATACCGCGATAGTTTAAGGAAAATCGCCACTTTATATCGTGATCTTTTGACAAAATTAGCTGCTTTACATCATGATTTTTTGGCGAAAATCGCCGTTTTACTTCGCGATCACTTGACAAAAATCACCATTTTATACCGCGATCGTTTGACGAAAATAGCTGTTTTACTTAGCGATCGTTTAACGGAAAGCGCCGTTTCACATCGCGATTGTTTGAGGAAAATCGCCGTTTTATATCGCGATCTTTTGACGAAATCGCCGTTTTATATCGCGATCGTTTTGCAAAAATCGTCGTTTTATGTCGCGATCGTTTGGCGAAAATAGCCAATTTATTTCGTGATCGTTAAATTGTCGTTTTATACCGCGATAGTTTAAGGAAAATCGCCACTTTATATCGTAATCTTTTGACAAAATTAGCAGCTTTACATCATGATTTTTTGGCAAAAATCGCCGTTTTACTTCGCGATCATTTGACAAAAATCCCCCTTTTATACCGCGATCGTTTGACGAAAATAGCTGTTTTACTTAGCGATCGTTTAACGGAAAGCGTCGTTTCGCATCGCGATTGTTTGAGGAAAATCGCCGTTTTATATCGCGATCTTTTGACGAAATCGCCGCTTTATATCGCGATCGTTTGGCGAAAATAGCCATTTTACTTTGTAGCCGTTCGACGAAAATAGCTTTTTATTTCGCGATCGTTTGACGAAAATTGTTAAATTATCTTGTGATCGCTAACGAAAATCGTGGATTCTTAAAAACTGAAAGAAGCGGAAATCCGCCATTTGGCGGAAAAGTGGCATCCCTGGACTTGAGAGTACGATTGAGAGCAACAGAGGCTGCGGGATCTACTCACAAATGTTTGTACAAATTGTGAAATTGAGGAATATTCAGATTCGAATGATCCAGTGGACTTTCTGAAAATGAACATGATACAGAAAATGAACAAAAATTGGATTCAGACTCAGATTGAAAAACTTCATTTGTTTGTGAAGAAAGCGATAAATCTTTGTGTAAAAACTATTCACTCAATGTATGTTCGGATTATTTTACAAAAAAAAGAATGATAACAGTTATTTCGATGAATAATAATAATAATAATGCATAATCAAGCAAAATAATAAATAAATCCTCCAGCCTTTTTTACTCAAAATTTTCAAATACAAACATGATTCAAAATATTGGTTGTATTGCTTTTTAAACACTTTTTTAAGACAAATATCGTTACAATTAGTGTACTAAATTTTCCAGTGTTTCAAAACAATACAAAACGAATGGATGCCGAAATATAAAACAAATTTAAAGGCAAGTTTTTTGTTGTTGTTGTTCCTTGGCTTTGAAATGTTACTTTTAAAACAAACATTATATCATGTTACTTAAAGAAAACGCTATTCAAATAATACTTTTGATGGTATTTTTTATTTATAATGCCCATCAAAAAGTTAAGGTCATATTGACCAGGTGCGTGTGGTTACGTCATAGAGACGGATGCGTGTGTTGAATTGTTAAGTAAAAAATCTTTCTTATTTTGCATTTTTTTATATGCAAGGGACCGGCAGCAAAAAGACCGAAAGCGATTAATAGCGTTCTGAAAAAAGACGTGCGACTACTCTCGGGTTAATAACAAAAAGAAAAAAGGGACAGAGAAAAAGCAGCATATCTCAAAGGAATATTTCCATATTTACTACAGCAGGCACCGAAGCTTAATATGCTTTTGGAGGTGTAAATTTATAAGAACTTTTACCTTAAAAGGTTCAATAAATTTAATATATTGTAAATTTTGTGATGGAAAGTCTATTTTTAAAAAACGGAATTTTTCTCCGCCATGGTATTTAATTAATGCAGAATTAGTTAAGAATTTGTTTCATAAATGAAATACAGTTAAGATTATCTTTAAGTAATATAATGCAAAAAAGTACCGAATGCTGAATATGCTTTTGCAGTTGCAAATTTATAAGAAATTTTACGTTAAAAAGTTCAATAAATTTAATGTATTGTAAATTTTGTGACGGAAAGTCTATTTTTTTAAAAAGGAATTTTTCTCTACTATGGTATTTGATTAATGCAGAACTAGTGAAATATTTGTTTCATCAATGAAATACAATTAAAAGAATCTTTAAGAAATATAATGCAAAAAAGCACAGAATAAAATATATTTAGCAATTTAAACTAGCTTTTGTTGAATAAGTCTTTTAAAGTAGAAACTCAAAGTGGAATTTTATTTCTTTAGCCTATATATACCAAATTCTTTTTTCGCGGTCTTTCAGAAAGTGCCCTGAAAGACAGCTTAAAAAAGGAAAAATTGAACTTTTCTTCTTAAGTAAATCTTTTATACATATTTTTTCAAAAGTCACACTTAAAGTTTTATGGATGGTTTAAGCTTTAAATTCAATAATCTCTAAAGAGAAAGGTGGGCGGAATAAATTATACTATAATCACGAGAATGTTTTAAATTATTACGAGTTAGATTTCTGAAATGCACAAATATTTTTGTCCCGAACATGAAAAAATTTTGTCGATAATCTACATATTTTTTAAAGCTTCAAAAAAGAACAATATAAAAATATGGGCGTAAACAGATAGTACGGGGGCCGATGACAGCGAAAGACCAATGATCCCAGAATTGAAAAAAAATTTTAAGTACATAGATAGTAAAAACTTACACGAACAAAATTAAATAGGTACACTGTAAAAAAAAAAAAAAAAAAAAAAAAAAAAAAAAAAAAACTGTAAATTTACAGACGTAAGGTTTTCTATTGCCGTTACATAAAAATTTCTAGACATTCCAGTTTCCCAGAAAACTTTTAGTAACTTTACAGATTTTTTTTTACAGTGTATGACAAGATTTGACAAGACGAAACTATGCTTAATCCTTTATCTATGAAATTATTTATCAAGAAATTGTTTCATCTCAATAAGTGTCTTCTTAAATATCTGAAGATATACTAGAATCTCTAAATAAAAAAACACAGTGTGTCGCATAATCCGCCAAACCGTTTTTCGGTTTTTACTCCAAAAATTGTCATTGGAATTGACGCTACTGTCTCGTATGTCGTCTGTGTCATTCGAAACTTGATAATAAAAACAGAAATTAGTCAACAAAAGGGGAAATTGATATACTTTCTTTTTTTTTTGGGGGGGGGGGGGGGGTAAATGAAAAAAAATTCAAAGTGCTATAAAAACAGTAATAATTATTAATTATTAGTATTATTTCAATAGTTGCACCAAACTTTTTTAATTGCACCGTTTTATTACATATTTGTTAAAATCTTGTTTTATTAAAAAAAATCTTAATTTTGTTATGGTATATTATCTGCAAAACCTTGTTTAACCAGAAGTATTGTAAATGTTAATGGTGTGGTTAGAACATAAACTAGCCGAACTTTGCTCAACTAAACGCTTCCCTGTTAAAACTGTTGTTAGCTTTCATTTTTTCAAAACTAAAAACTAAAACAAAATCACTTCACCTTTTTCATTTACGTATAAAAAACATTTCATATTTATTTACTTAGAACAGGTGTCACAAATAAAAAATTAAAAAGTTGACATGTTTCGGTTCATTCATAAGAACCGTATTCATAACACATAAAATCAATAGAAAACTAAATGACACTGGATATAAATATAATTTAAAAACCCAAAACACAAAACATTGCGCCCTCTATGATCGTAAATAGAAGGGTTTTGGGTTTTTTAATTATATTTATATCCAGTGTCATTTAGTTTTCTACTTATATTAATATTCATTTTATACATATTAAATTTAATATTTGATCAAAATATATTATATTAATATACCGCGGTGGCAATGGCTATTCACGATCATAGGGGGCGCAATGTTTTGTGTTTTGGGTTTTTAAATTATATTTATATCCAGTGTCATTTAGTTTTCTACTGATTTTATGTGTTATGAATACGGTTCTTATGAATGAACCGAAACATGTCAACTTTTTAATTTTTTATTTGTGACACCTGTTCTAAGTAAATAAATATGAAATGTTTTTTATACGTAAACGCTTCCCTATTGTCAATTATTTTTATCAGTTATTTTTCAAATTTATGCGAACAACACAATTTTTGCCCACCTCCTAGGACGGACATCTACGCTAGTTTTTAAATCGCAATAATGTGAAATTTAAATATGTTTGGCCATTAAAACAGATTAAATATATCCGTAGTTATAACCTTTTTTTTTTTTTTTTGTAAAATATTTTAAAATTAGTTAAATTAGTTGACGAAAATTACTCTTATGGAAATAAACAATTTTCATAAAAACAATGTATTTAAATGTATTACGATTCACTCATTGAATGGCTTTCCCATTTCAAAATGTTTCACTTAAGTTTTTAAAGAATGAAAAATTATAGCTATGAAAATTATTAAAAAAATGAGCACTTTTTCAAAATATTTAGCTCCGACAGTTTCTCTATTCTTTCTAAATTTGATCGAGCAGAATATATTGTGTAGAAAGAAAAGAAAAATCCAAATATTTTTATTTCTTTACTTATTGTCAACTATTATCATCATTGTACTTACTTTTTTACTTAAAATAACTATTTATTTTAGCGCTTGAATGTAAATGCAGTATGTGAAATTGTATGAAATATATATATATATATCACGGTAGTTTGTTGGCACTAGACTAACGAATCGTTTGAAAATATGTGCGACGAGAAATACAGAAATTTTCATTATTCTCTCTTCTCTTCTCTTGTATAATAACTTAAACCATTTTAATTTGTTTAAAAATGTCGCAAACATCTATGTATACATTTTTACCGATAAAAATTTTCTTTTAGTTCTTGACTATAAATGCAGTGTCTCAAATCCAAACAAAATAATAAAATTATAATAGCTAACACGACACTGGAGTAACGAATCATTCGGGAAAAGGCTATATATGAAACACAGAAAACGACTTCGTGTAATCAAGAAAGACTATTTACAACATTTGTGACAAATGCTACTTATAGACATCGTAAGTGGGAGAGATATACATGTTGAACTCAAAGAAGAAAAAAGAAAAAAAAAAACTTAAGTTTGCTTCAATTACCGAAAGAGTAAAAAAAATCCTATGTTTATACGTTTTCACCAGTAAAACTCTTTTTATAGTTCTCAACTATACACGCAGCGTATCAAACCCGAATACAGTAATAAAATTATAATAGCTAAATTGGCACTGGAAGTAACGTATCATTCGGGAAAAAGCTGTGTATGAAATATAGAAAATAACTTCGTGTAACCAAGAAAGACTATTTACAACATATGTGAAAAATGCTACTTACAGGCATCGTAAGTAGGAGAGACGTACATGTTGAAATCAAAGGGAAAAAATAATCAGAAAAAAAACTTAAGTTTGCTGTAACCGCCGAAAGAATGATAAAAACAAGCTTGTAAAACATTTGACATTCCTTTTTAATTGACACTTCTTAATTTATTTAAAACTGTCGTAAATGTTCATAAGTACGTTTTTACCTATAAAACTTTTTTTTTTTTTTTTTTTTTTTTGGTTCTTGACTATAAATGTAGCGTATCAAATCCGAATAAAGTAATAAAATTATAATAGCTAAATTGACACTGGAGCTGCGAATCATTCGAGAAAAAGCTATATATGAAATACAGAAAACAACTTCATGTAATCAAGAAAGACTATTTATAACACATGTGACAAATGCTACTTATAGATATCATACGTGGGAGAGACATACATGTTAAACTCAAAGGGGGAAAAAAAAACTTAAATTTGCTTCAACCACCGAAAGAATAAAAAAACGAACGCTTATACGTTTTCACCGATAAAACTCTTTTTTTTAATACTCAACCATAAATGCAACGTATCAAACACGAATAAAGTAATAAAATTATAATAGCTAAATTGACACTGGAGTAACGAATCATTCGGGAAAGAGCTATGTATGAAATACAAAAAACAACTCCGTGTAATCAAGAAAGACTATTTACAACATATGTGACAAATGCTACTTATAGACATCGTAAGTGGGAGAGACATACATGTTGAACTCAAAGGGGAAAAAAAAAAAAAAAAAAACTTAAGTTTGCTTCAACCACCGAAAAAATAATAAAAGCAAGCTTGTAGAACGTTTCTTTCTGACGGACTCTATTACATTTCCTTTTCTTACGATCCTTTATTTCCGAAGAAAGCAATATAGTTCCAAGATACATTTCGATGAGAGTTATAGTGCTTTTGAAAGGACTATGTTTGACAAAGGAATGTCATTGACTGAATAGTAAACATTCCTTTATTTATTAATACTTTCTTTTCTTTTTTCTTTTTCTTTTTTTTTTTTTTTTTTACATTTTCTTTGCGTGTTTACATTATTTTGAATGATTTACAAATCTATTACAAGGGACAACGATCTTTGATCGCGGACAGAAAAGAAGTTGCGTTTTCTTTCGTATGATTGAATATGATGATATATTAAAATATATTCCGATTAACAGAATGATACAAAAAAATGGCTGAAAACAGATCGAAAAAGATTTAAGCTTTATGTAATAATAATAATTATTATACCAGAAGGAAACCTGACGTCGTTTTATTGAAATACAGGATGCTGCCGAATTCAATTGACAAATTCGGAGGGATGATAGAAGGCTTCAAGAAAATGCAAAATTGTCATAGAACGGTAGATCACAGTCACAAGTACACTTAAAAAAAAAAAATTCTTATTTTACAAATATAAACTTACAGAAATCTGTATGCTTACTGAAATTTAACCAATACAATACACAGAAAGAAAATGTAAGTTTAAAAATAATTTTTTTTTTTTTTAACTACAGAAATATTGTTTTACAAAAGAATCTACTAAAATTACAGTAATCTTACTAAAATTTTATCTGTGAAAGGATTGCAGTTCTATAAAAAGTTATAGGCATTTCAGTTTTCTTAACATTTTTTAGTAACCTTACTGATTTTCTGATTTACTATGAAAAATGGATAAGTATAGCACTGTTCCTCACAATATGCACAATTTAGTCATGCCACTATAAATGTGGATCCTCTAATTATATTCCAACGGATTTCCTTATGCAAATGTAGTAATGATGAATTAGAAAATTACCTATAATATGACAATTGTATCAATTATCATATTTTCAATTTTATTTTTAAATTGTTATCGTTTTTTTTTTTTTTTTTTAACAATTCAAAAACCTACTGCAATATACTTTGAGTATGACATCTCTTTTAGATAATTATTAAGAATTCATCTTTTAAACTAAAGAAAAAGGCACAATATCATTAACATGATTTAGTCTGTTTATAAGATAGAAAACAACATCATATTCTGAAGCTAAGGCACAAAACATAATATGTCTGTCTGCAAATAAGCCATATAAAAACCAGTGAAGCCCAAATAAACTATGCGAGTTGACATTTACACAATTTAACATACTGTCAGCTCTCGTTGATTCAAATTCGCCAAGACCACACGAAATGTTCGAATTATGGAAAGTATGAGAAAAAACGCGTTTAAAGGGTTACTTTTACAAAGGAATTAATATTAAAGTATTTTTAAAATCTACTTAAGCTGTCATAATTAGAATATGACTTAATATTAAATTGAAAGATATAAATACGTTAACTAATTAAAGTATTAGGAACAAACTAAATGGAAGAAGGAGTAGAGATGTCATTGGTGGACAGACGAGATAGTAAGAAAGCAGATATAAAATGCATTGGATTATATGTATACTAGTTCAGAACAATTTGACAGAAATGAAAGAAAGAAAGTTATTTCAAGGATTTGAAGTCAGTGAAAAAGTAAGGAAAAATGAAAAATCGGAATTCTCGTCAGTTCGAATTAAACGAAGTCAGGACAAAATGAGTTCAAGTAAATGAAAAATTTTAACATTATTCTGCCATTGAAATTTTCGGGACTTCGTATTTAGTTCGAATTAAGTGAAGATTCAATTTATCCGATTTCGAATTAAAGAGAGCTGAGAGTATTTTGTTTGGAAAAAATTAAGAACATGCTGAAGTATGCATTGAGTAGGAATCTCTTTTAACTAAATATTAAAAATTCATTCGAATAAAATAAATTATTTATTAAAGATTGACACAGTCTCTTTATAAGATGATAAATAATCTAGCAATCTGCAGGTATGGCATAAAACAGGATATCACTTTTTGAAAAAAAAAAAAAAATGTAAAATGAAAATTAATGAAGCTCAAAAAGAGCTATGCAAACTAGCATTTATATAATTTATCAAACTCTGTTTGTAGAACAATGCAAGAACTCACTGCAGTATGCCTTTTGAGTAAGACATCTCTTTCAGATATTTTCCATAAAGAATGACTTTCGAAAAGTTTTGGGCGGAAAGCCGAAACGGCAGGATAAGAGGTCGGGAGAAAGTCTAAAAGCTTTCTCATCCCTCGACTTCATTTTCTGTCAATTTTATCCAAAAGAAGCCAAACCATTAGCGTCTGGCTACATGAAATATTTCTTCTGGCAAAGTTTTGATAGACTTTATGAGGTACTCACCGTATATTTAACTACGACATACTTGTATATCCAATGCATTGATGTTTATATTTATAGATATAAATTTTGCTTTTTTAGGTTTAATTAAAATGTGCATTTTACTAGAAATAAGGAATAAAAATATATTGCGTATCATGAAATTATTTTTTAAATATATATATATATATATATATATATACATATATATATATTGTCCGGTAAAAATTTTATGCAGGCAAATCGACAGCCTGGCAAATACAGGGAGGTAACATCCTATTGTTCCTACTTGAACTCTTAATCTACAAGATTCATAATCATTTTACTCAGCGTATGCTATAGAAAAATACGATGAAGATATTATTTTCAAAAGAATAGTAGGAACAATAAAATTCTCTCTATATAATGTGAATCTTGCAAACATGAAAACATCATTGCAGTCAATTACAACTTGTAACAAAATTAAAAAGAAATTGAGTAAAGGCAAATCTTATCGAATAATAATCATTTTTGAAAAGTTTACCCACATGTTTTAGAAAAATGTGAATACAGTAAATTAAAATTAATATCAAATTATAATGTATATTCAACATCTTTGTGCATGTATTCATTTTTTTTTTATATTTACAATGTCTTCTTACAAAAATTATCACGTTTTTTTTATGTCTATCAAAATTAATTCATTTCTTTATTGACTTAATTCCTCTGTTTATTTTTATATTTTATAAAAATATGTCTGTTTGTTTTAAGTTATGGATATATTATTTTATCTAATGTAAATAAATCTAAACTGAAATGTACTTGAAAAATCCTAAGTTAGAAAAAAAAGTTACGATAAGGATTTCATATAAGTAAATATAAAAATAAATTAGTGGCAGATACCACAATACAAAATGTATATTCAATTGGTGAATGTTGAAACGCCCTTGAAGACCTCTGTACATTATGAATGTACTCAAATTCAAACTGACTACTGTCTGACACATTCCCGAATTTTTTTTTTTTTTTCATTCATAGATACATTAAAATGAATTATTCAAAAATTGATTAAAAATAACTTACTCTGAAATTATTTTACTTTTCAGTAAAATCAAAGGAACTTTCAGAACAGTTTTCTTAATTTGTATTTTAAATCGAATTCTCGAATGCGACAGTCCAAGAAAGGTCACCATAAAAGATCAATCGTTTTTAACTCAAGATTTAACAACTTTACCAAAAAGTGAAAATTTCCAACCTATTTCAAATAAATTGAATGACCATGTCTGGCAATTTCATGCTTTTATCTATAAAAGATTATTCGTGAAAGTTTTGCGAGTTCACGTTGTTCAATACAGAAAATCCTTAATTCAATTTTTGATTAAAATTGTCTTCGTACAAAAAAGTTCATGTTTATTTCACGTTTTATGGAACTATATGTGCGAAAGCAAAAAAGAAAGAAAACACTCTTCATCCTGCCTTTTAAGAAGACATCACTTCCAGAAATTTTTTGGCGATAAGTCAATTTTCTATACAGGAAAGAGACGAAAAATGACTTTCCAAAACATTTTTGCAAAGCGTCGAGAAGTACGTACTGTAAAAGCCTAAAAAAAAAGGGTTGAAAGCTTTTCACTATCAAACTCGATTTTCTGTCAACTTTATTCGCGCGAACATCTCGACGGATTTGAAAAATATTTCAGGCTCACCTAATTTTTGATTTTCCGTAAAATATCAAATATGTGTTAAAATATATTTTAGAGGTGAAATGAAATTCCATATTCGTCATCATACAATATGATTTATATTAGAATAGTACAGAATCACAAAACTTAGCTTAAAACTTTCCTAATTCTAGCTTTAAAAACTACTGTAGATGGGAATGTAATTTTATATTTGTGCTTTTTTCTTTTGTAAAATACGCAAAAAAAAAAAAAAAAAAAAATCAAATAATAGAAAAATTTTAATAAAATAACAATATTTGAAATTTTCTACTGTAAATTATTGCCTTCTATTTATTTCTTCTTTTCTTTTTCCTTTCATTTTTCTTTTAAATTCATTAAATTTTAAGCATAATATCCTTATCTGTGTCATCTATTATTGAAGACATAAGATTAACGTTTATTATTAAATTATTTGTTATTATTTGTCCGGCAAGAAAATTTGTTAGTGGTAAAACATCATTGCCAAATAAAGTGAAAAAGAATGAGAAAATACCAAATTTAGTAATAATATCTTCCGTAGAAAACAAAAACAGACTGTAATAGTGGATGATTACAAATAAGTGGCAAAATGAGGATATACTATCATAACATCAGATTTGAAGAGGAATGCTGAGTTATATTTTAATTGCAAAACAAATACATTTTTTAATGAAACATAAAATATTTTACTAATTTCATATACATACATTACATATGTAATTGTTTGTGTTATTTTTTCTCTGCATTTATTCTAAATTAGTAGATGGATTTAAGAAAAAAAATGTAAATGTGATGTACAGTGTTTAATTTCTCCTCATTTTCACTCTCCCATTTTGTTCGTAAGTGCCAATATTCAAACGTTTGAAATGGCAATTTGGAAGGTTTTGTAAGATTTATACTTATTAACCCCCCCCCCACACACACACACACACTACTTTTTTTTTTTCAATGAAAATAATAACCTCATTCCCTTTTGGCGAGATTTCATTACAGTTTAATTACAGTCAAGCCTTTCGTAAGAACGAGATTTTAGCCAGTCGAGACAATACAACTATTTTCAACTATTACATAGATAGTATGCTGATACGCGCTGGATTGTAGTGTAATAAGCGTTCACTAAGGTCCACCTTTTCTCTTGGGAAAAAGCTTATTATGAGGCAAATTATAATTTTTTTTCCCAATCAAAATTATTTATGCTTAATCCTTTTGGGTTCGAGTATTTTTTCAACTTTTTGAAAAAATTACTTTTATCTTAATAACTTTAACACTAGTTATTCAAATAGATTAAACAGTGTTTAACGAATATTTCGTTGTCTGAAACATAACGAATGTTGTTGATTTACGTACTATTCAATTCATATTCATATGACAATAGGCTAAGGAAGAGGTTTTGTAGATGTTTAGAAAATATAATAAGATTTAACTGATATTACAAATTTATAATATTTTTTGCGCTTTTTACACAAGATTCTTTCAAAAAAGTAACTTTTATTTTAAATTTAAAGGGTGAAATATATGTTTAATATAAAAGAATCTTAAACGGTGTAAAGAAAATTAGGTAAATAATAATAATTATTATTATTACCGAATGGCTAAATATAAATGAAGTTATATAATATAGTAAATGCATAAACATATACTAACATTACTACATGTAAATAATGGCAAAAGTATATCTTAAACAAAATAATACTCTATTAAAAGATATGTACTATTAATAGTACACCAGACTCAAAAGGGCTAATCTCGATTAGGATTCCGATTGAAAACGAAAAGCGATTTACTATCTATATTATAAAGGCTAAACGTATCTGTGAGTAACGCATACGTCATTTTGGGATATTATAAAGGCCAAACGTATCTGCGCGTAACGCATACGTCATTTTGCGAATGGCAACACTTTCCCATGCAATTTTGGTTTTGCAATTTTTACTGCTGCAAATTTTACACTTCTTAACATCGCACAGTTAGAATTTTTATACCATCGTATTGAGAAAAAAATGTACTTTTAAATGCAATTTGTTTGGAAACTGTATCTTAATTTATTGTTGAAATATTAATTTTTTTGTAGTTTTTAGTACCAATTTTGTAATTGTGGCAACAGAATCACTCTATTTGTTTTGCTCAATAAAATTGAAAAAAAAAATTAAAATTAAAATGCGTATACTACTGTGTCATACATATTGTCTGTTATAAAGTCCGGTTAAATTTGGTTTTATTTCCTTTTCATTCATCTATTAAATGGGGGGGGGGGACTTCAAATTTTGAGTAAAAGTGATTTAAAATTATCAAATTAAAACCACTTTTTAAATAAGGTGATTACGGATATGAGAAGCGTGTGTGTAAATTTTGAGAAGAAGAAAATGAAGTCGGGTTTAGATTTCGCGTAAAATTGTATGATCGTGTCATTTTGGAATAAATTTCGTTTTTTTCATTCGCATTTTTGCCAAACACAAGAGCCTCAATTGATAACTTCATCATAATAACTGATATTTATAATATTTTACTGATTTCATATACGATTAAAGTTTAATTTTATTAATTTGGATAACTGAAGTTTATAGCATTTTGTTAATTTTAGCTTAAAATATTTATTTGAGAGTTAGAGTGATCAATATAAGATCCATTTTTTAATGGAACTAATTTTGTAGATTTATTATAAATCGATGAAGGAATTCCTTCTTAAAGATTTTTTTTTTCGTCGAATTTCGGCGAGTTCCACCTCATTACATTTTGATCTAATAATAATGTGTCTACGCATGGCATTTTACTGTAATCAGAAGACGAAGATGCAGTGTACTTAGTGCAATAAATGCAATTTTAAGGCACCATTTTCATTTATGAAAAAGCCCGTTTTTCAGGCGAATAAGAAATAATTTTTCCCCTATCAAAATTATTTGAGGTTTTTTTGGAATCTGATTGAAAATTAAAGGCGAATTACTATTATGCTTTGGTCTAATTATAATATGCCAGCATGCATGCATTTAATTATATGGAGTAGATGTATATATTGTATGGTTGCTATGAATACAGATAGGTTATTTTTAATTTATAAAATCTCGCTTAAACACAATACTTATGTAAATAAACTGGAATGTAAAAAGGAGAAAAGTCTCTTGAAAATGCCACCGTCATAGGAAAAAACATACAATCTATCTGTAAATTTGTGATTAATGAATGTTTTTAAAAATTCCTTTGGTTAAAATGTGAATAACCTTTAAACTATGAATACGCTAAAGTGAAAATTACAATCATAATGAATTGTGTAATGATAGTAAAAAAAACTCAATTCTAACATAACAAACTTAAAATTTTTAAGCTTACGTTCTGATTAGTCCCAGGGGTATAATTGTTTTCAGGTAACCTGCAACAGTCATTTGAGTACTCGGAGTAATTTGCAAAATACGTGAGAGACGGACGAGAGAAATGTCATTAAAAGTAATGGTTATCTGATGTGAAATTAAAAAAAAAAAAAAAAAAAAAAAAAAAAAAAAAAAAAAAAAAAAAAAATGCATATTTAGATTAAAACTAACCCTTTAAAATTCCACTACATCTTTTCTCCAAGCAATATATTCCACCGAGGTTCAGACATTTTTATTTATACTAACAATAATTATTTCCTACCAGGTTTTTAAAATGTTAAACTAAATCATCAATTTAAATGTTATATTTCTCAAGAGTTTCATTTTTTAAATCTTTCGACTCTGATGTACTATTAGTAGTACAATTCTTTTAATGGAGTATTATTTTGTATTGTAATGTAAGGAATGTATTTAGTATCGTAAGGAATAATTTTCGCCGCTATTTACACATAGTAATGTTAGTATATATCTATGCCTTTACTATCAGACTTCATTCGTGCTTACACATTTAATAATAATAATAATAATAATAATAATAATAATAATAATAGTAATAATAATAATAATAATAAATATTTGCTTAATTCTCTTTGCGCCGTTTGAGATTATTTTTTAAATGTATATTTCACTCATTAAATTTAAAATAAAAGTTACTTTCCTGAAAGAATCATGCGCAATAAAGTGCAAAATACATTAGAAAGTTATAATGTAAGTTAAATCTTATTCTAATTCAATATTTTCTAAACATGTCCATAAATTTTTCCTTAGTTTATTGTCATATGAATATGAATTGAACAGTACACAAAACAACATTCGTTATCGTTCAGACAGTGAAATATTCGTTAACCACCAATTAATCTATATGGATAGCTAGTGTTAATGTTATTAATGTACAAAAAAAAGAAAAAAAACAAAAACGTATTATTACGGAAGTTGTACTGCTAATAAAGACGCTAATACAATTCACTGTTTTTTAGCGGAAAAATTCCCTTAAATGTCCAGAAAAAAAAAAAAAATTGAGAAATTTACGGAAATTTTTCCGTTAAAAAACAGAAAATTGTACTGGTTTCCTGATTGCCAGAGTAATCTCCGCAAAATCGCCCGGATCTTTTTTCCTCAGTATATTTTGAGAATAAAACTCAAACACAGAAGTACTTTTGATATTCTTTCATAAATCCGGTATTTTCAAAAATCCAGCTTAATTTTGGTCTCGAAGATGCCGGAATTTCGAGGTTATAATGTAAGTAATTCAATTATAAAATTTTGCTGAATAAACAGCATGCATTTCACATCTCATTCTAACGCCATCTTTATGCTACAGTGTGTGTCAAAAGTTAAGCGCACAACAGCAATTTTAAAATAAAACTTTAAATATTCACTTTATTTCAATGCCTGCCTTGTATATGTTAATAAAATCTATTTTAATACTAGATTCATTGAAATTAACTTATAAATTTTAATTCAAACCATGGAGTTTAAGAATCGAACAAAAATAACCGTGTCAAGAGTTTAAGCACAAAATCGTCTTTATGCAAATTTTACAATCTGTCGTAAGCGGTTGCGCACGCAAACAATTTTTGGGTGTATAAGAAGCAGTCAGTTATTGTTTCTGAGTTAGTACACAATGCGTAAGTTGAAAGAATTTTCAGAGGAGGGGGGGGGGATAAAAATCTGGAGTATGAGAGCAAAATGTAAGCCTGTTTCTGAAATCGCAAGTGCATTAAAAAGATCAAAACGAGGTATTCATCAAATTTTGGCTCGTGGTAATGATTTCAAACGAAAATTTCGTTCAGGAAGGCCGCGAGTTACTAGTTTGCGCGAAGATAGCCGTATCAGAAATTTGGCTTCAACTGGTAATTACTCCCTTTCGAAAAACAAACATACAGTTGGAGGTCAAGTATCGAAAAAAGCTGTTCATAGAAGAGTTTTGGAATTCAAATGCATCAAATTCCGTAAAATGGCTCGATTATCGTGTCTCAAACGACACCATAACGAAGGTAGATTATAATGGGCCAAAGAACATATGTCATTTTGTGAAAAGTGGCTGAATGTCATATTCCGTGATGAAAAAAAGTGGAACCTCGATTGCCCTGATGGGTTTAAGTACTATTGGCATGATCTCCGCAAAGAACCTAGGAGTGTATTTAGCCGACAACATAAAGGTGGTTCTGTAATGGTATAGGGGGGCTATTTGTTTCAATGTTAAGACATCTCTAACATTCATCAGTGGTCATGAAAACTCAAAAACTACCAAGAGACATTTGCCAATCATTTGCTTCCTGTTAGCGAGGTTTTGGGGGGAGAAAAATGGTCATTTCAACATGATAATGCTTCGATCCATACCTCAAACTCAACTTCGTGGCTTAAGTCGAAAAAAGTGTCTGTTTTGAAATGACTGGTAATTAGTCCTGATTTAAATTCTACAGAAAACATGTGGGGTATTCTCACTCATGCAGTTTATCCAAATGGAAAGCAGTATTCTTTACTTAAAGATTTGAAAGATGCCATTGAGATTGCTTGGTTTAAAATTGAATCAGAAACAATACAAAACCTTATTTTATCGATGGAAGACCGTATATTTAAAGTAATTCAACAGAAAGGAGCAATAACCAAGTATTAATTTTCTTTATTGCTGTTCTACTAAAGACTAAAAAATTACTGTGCTTAAACTTTAGACACATTCATTTTTATTGTTTTGATAAATTTTATTATTTAAGATAATTTTTTAGGATAAATCTGGTGACTATCTTTTTAAGACTACAATTTGTAAGCTATGTGAAAAGGAAGGTAACTTTCACCCATTAATAAAATTTTATCTTGAAATTTTCTGTTGTACTTAAACTTTTGACACGCACTGTATTACATAATAAATAAAAGTACAGCAGTTCTTAAACTGACGCATGGACAGAGCTGTATAAAGATTTACCTTCGTCTCGAAATCCCTGGAAAATTAATGACCGAAAACAATGACAAATCTATAACAATAGCTGCAACCCTGTCATTTTTTACAACTTAATGAAAATATTTTTTCCTTCACGATAATGTCGGAGAGTGTTGTGCCGGACGTTTGACTAGCACTAGCTGTTCGAAATATTGATTTAAAAATTAAACGAAAGGATTAAACTACTACGTATCACACATATTTCAAGAATAAAACTCATAAAACACATAAGTACTTATGATATTCTTTAATAAATCCGGTATTTTAAAAAATCCAGCCTAATTTTGTTCCCGAAGATGCCGGATTTTCGAGGTTATATTGTAATTCAATTATAAAATTTTGCTGGATAAATAGCATGCATCTCACACCTCATTCTAGCGCCATCTTTTACGGTATTACTTAATTAATAAAAGTTCAGTCGTTCTTGAATTCATGCACGAACAAAGCTGCATAAAGATATAACTTCGTCTCGAAATCCCTGGAAAATTAATGACCGAAAACAATGACAAATAATACAATAGCTGCAACCCTGTCATTTTTCACAACTTAATGAAAATATTTTTTCCTTCACGATAGTGTCGGAGAGTGTTGTGCCGAATGTTCGACTAGCATTTACTGTTGGAAATATTAATTTAAAAATTAAACGAGACGGTTAAGCTACTACATACCACACATATTTTGAGAATAAACTCATAAAACACACAAATACTTTCAATATTCTTTTAAAAATTCAGCTCAATCTCGGTCTCGAAAATTCCGGATTTTCTAGATTATACTGTAATTGAATTATAAAATTTTGCTGAATAAATACCATGTATCTTACATCACATTTTAGCATTATCTTTTACGGTATTACTTGGTGAATAAAAGTACAGTCATTTTATTTTTGAATTCACGCGTGAACAGAGCCGCATAAAGATTTACCTTCGTCTCGAAATCCCGGAAAAATTAATGACCGAAAACAATGACAAATCGATTACAATAGCTGCAATCCGGTCATTTTTCACAACTTAATGAAAATGTTTTTTCCTTCACGATAATGTCGAAGAGTGTTGTGCGGACGTTCGACGAGCACCAGCTGTTGAAAATATTGATTTAAAAATTAAACAAGACGATTAAACTTCTTTTTTCTATTATTTATAGAATAGGGGGAGGGGGAGTCGCGATCAATGGGAGACAAAAAGATATTTGGATTTTCTTGTTTTAGAGGCGAGAGGGTGCAAAGGGGAGTTAATTAGTATTTATTTGAATCTCAGGAGACGAAAAAAACATTTGATTCTGAACTTTGTTGCTTCCTCAGAAAATGTAATCCGGCTAGTAACTGAAGCATTCTATTTTTTAAAAATGAAAGAAAGAAAAAAAATATCAAAGAAAATGTCTTGATTACATTTGTTGGAATCATGATAGGCATGCGATTAGAATAGGGAATAACAGTGTTCTTCATTATGTAGCTTGATATTTTTTAAAGAGTAAGGGAACTCAATACCCTAATTTGGTAAAAAATTATAAAAATATCAATTTTCTAATCGTTTTGCTTAAATTTTACTTAATTATCCGTAGTACATCCTGATAAAGATTCGTAAAGATCCGAGTTTTATAAATATATTTTAAAATATAGTTTAAAACGATTTTATCACATCGTTGTCTTTTTAAATGCCACAATTTACTTCACTTAAAAGTGATTTTTCTCAATTTGTGTTCTTTCGCCAAATAAGTTGTTTACAGACGAAACTATTGTTTAAAAAGTTATAAGATTTTGTGAAAGAAATAATGAAAGAATAGAAATTTGTTTAAACGAAAAAAGTAAATAAATAAATGAAAAAGTTCAATATTTCGCCACTAGTGGATACTTTTAGTTTATTACGCGTTTATCATATATTTACTAAGAATTAAATCAAACAGTGGATCGAAAGTAGTTGTTATATTAAGATGATGATACATGAAATTATATTACAGAACATATACAGCTATATTTTCATAGCAACGTGCGAACAAAAAAAGAATAAATGACCATAATTTAAAGTACTTATTGACTATTAAGGATGGTTAAATAATAATTTTAAAAAAGCTGATTTAATTGAATATAAATTCATGGAAATATCGAAATTGATAGTATCTGATACATGATTGACAGTGTTATTGACAGTCATCTATTCCATTGCTTGATCAACAACAACTAAGTGACAGCTTTATTTCTACCCTATATTTTGTTTTTAAATAAAGTCAACATATTCCTCGATGTCTTTTGTTTTCATATTCGATGTTTTGTCAATGGTGCGTGTAAAAAGTATCACGCGGACACAGAAAATTTAGTATTCTTCCCATCTATTAAAGCATTTTTAAACCATAATCTTTTCTCAAGTCTCTAATCATTGATTTATAATAGTGACTTCGAAATGATAACAGTAAAAAACTTTAATAAAGTCTGAATATTACTTTGTTTAACAGTAGAACCACCGTAGTGATCATTTTGACCGTTACCAAATAAAATATTTCTATTCGAACCAATAATATTTTTCTAAAATAAGTTCAATATGTACCACAACGAAATGAGCTAAATAAATACGCTAGAAAATTGTAAATAAAAACTCTGGTGCGTAATATTTTTAGAACTGTTGGGTAAAATTTCTGACGGTGCTAATGTTTTTGTCATTGAACAATTAAACACACCTCAAAATATTCACACGTCTGTAAGTAAAATATGTGTGTTAGGAGAAAGAAAATGTAGGTTTTAGACAAATCTATCCCTTTAAACGGGAAATTTTATAATTGATGGACACTGGCAAAAAAATACATGGTTCGAAACGTATTATTTTAGGAAAATGGTTGAATTTAGTATATCAAAGCATAATAATCTACACTTTGTAAACATATTCCTTTAAATTGTATATTAAGATTTTAAGTAAGAAATTTAATTATTTTTGAAAAACAGTTCATTTCTCTTAACTTTGATTAACGCCGCGTTGGCCAAGCCTGACTTATTATTATTTTGTAATTATATTACTTGATATTATTTTGTAAACAATCAATTACAGAATCAATTAATACATAACTATCGTCTGTAAGAATTTTCTATCTGGAATTTTGGTTAAAAAATAGTAAATAAATGAATGTAATATCAAAGCACTTAAATGTATACTACAATAATAAAGAAATTTTTCTCAAAATGCGCAGGAATATTCAACGCATAAATTGCCATTGTTAATTATTGCGTAAAAAAATTTCAAATATATTAATTCAGATTCCAAGTAATTGATATTATTTATCTACAGAAGTAATGTATCTATTAAAAAGTTTTTATCTTTAAACCAAAATTGACAAAAGAGCCAGAGGTCAAACTCAAAACAGCTACAAGTTATACAAAAGAAAAGAAAATCTAACAACGATCAAAAATTGATTGCAATAGTTGAGCAATGGACAACTGTTATTTTTTTTTTCTTTTCTTTTTTGTTTTTCAAAACAGAATCTGTCGACGAACGATATTGTCGACAAGTGTTATGTGGACGTTCAAAGTATACCAGCTGTTCAAAAAATCAATACCAATACTAAACACATCGAAATACAAGACAAAAACATTGGAAAGGGATAAGGAAAAAAAAACTACTTAAGAAAATGTTGTGATAAAAAAGTTTTACATGGCAAAATATAATGGGAAAGTTTTGAAAAATGATTCTGGATGCATAGAAAGCAAAACTGCCTATGGAAAAAATGATTTTTTCTTAATACAAACAAAATATAAAATACTTGAATCCAAAAGTTACTTGCAATTAGTTAAAACTTGAGCATACTTGCCAAACTTCTGCTTTCTTTTTTTTTAAGTGAAGACACACACTTTCTACGAGGAATTATAAAATTAAATGTTTTTCGCTTCAATGTGATAGTTATTTGAAACCTATACGTTTGCATTTATTAAATACATTTTTCGGTGTAAAATATGTTTTATTACTGTAAAGAAAGCGAAAGTTTGTCAAGTACGCTTGTGTATATCAAACATTGTTTAAGAAACTTAGTATGGAACATCTGTTAAAACATCTGTTTTTAAGGTGAAGCAAATTTTTAAACATGCTCGAAGAGGTAAGAGTTTTCTGAGTCATTAAATGTGCGACGTCAAGTGCACATATTACAATTTCATTAAGAGTCAAGTTCGGCAAAATTAGATTACCTTTGAGTCCCTTTCACAAAATACCATTTAATACAAAAAAGAAAAAAAATGCTTTTGAAAAATTTTGTTCGATAAAAAGGCAAACTTTTTTTAAATTAATTTATTAGGATTTGAAGGGCGTAAATTGAACTCAAACTGCAAACTTTTATTTTTACATGACAATACACCACTTGTGTTGAAAAATGAAAAAGAAAAAAAAATAGTTCATCTTCTCTCAAGAAATTGACTATTCCATGATTGACGAACAAGACATAATTGCAAATCCAAATCCACCAAAATTAATTGGCAGTACTATTCGTGCACAAGCATATTTTTCATTTGTTTTGGATTTTACAAAGTATAATATAAGATAAAATAAACGTTATGATTTACAATAAACCTTATTAATGTAAATTTCAAACTATCTTTGCCATTTTTTTACCCACATTTTTAAATATTAAATATGAATTATCATTTTAAAAACATGTCCCATCCCTCCCCATATGAATGAAGGAACATTTTTTGTTAGTTTAATTAGTTTATTATCATAAAATTATAATTATCATGATAAAGTTGAGAAGTTTTAAGAACGTTAAAATGTTTCAAGATCTTATTCTGAAAATTCCCATTTTGTAAACATAATTAATAAAATATGTTTTTGTAAATATTGTCCCATCCCTCCCTATTCTTCCCTACGTCTTTTAAACTATTTTACTGAAGTTATCTAAAAGCATTGTATAAAGGGGGGAAAATACTCTATTCTAAAAAGAACTTTATGATTTTTTTCCCCACAAGCCTTAAAAAAAATACGCTGAAAAGATACTTTTTAATAACTTCATTTATATGATTTTTAGATGCTCATAACGTAATCTGGCCGTTTGTATCATAGATCTTCTGCACAGCAGTTCAGAAACAAACTCCAAAAGTTTAAGCAAACAACTTTCTCAGGATTTCCTTCCCCTCCCCTTATACACATACACATACACCTCATATGCTTCCAATAATGTTTTCAGGAATTCAGAGAATGATCAAAATTGCTTTCAAAAATGTGGAATTCCACCTTGTGTAGGCATTCTTTCACGTCTGTCTTTAAAATATACGTCAAGGCTACCATAGATATATCATTAAATGTTAATAAAAAATGAAAATAAATTATCAAAAATTTTGTTTTTTATAGTTTCATTAAAAATATAATAGTTTTTTTTTCCACTGTGAGATTATTTGTGTTCCTATTGAAATTACTGTAAACAATAATTTTTTTTTCATCATGGCCCATACCAGAAATGCTTTATGACACGACGTAGGCAAATGTGATTCACCTCTTTGTGTTTGTGATCTTCTCACCACTTTACTGCACTATGTGATGGATTATCTTCTTATAGCATATTATAATCTTAAAGAAAATACAAATATGAAAATTCTGGGCTGAAGTAATTATTTTAGTTAAAGTGACGCACTCATGACAAGGATCTCTAGACTAATGAAATTTATGGAAAAGTTTGAAGTTTTGAAATTCACCGAAGTGGGGATTACTTTGGGGGTCATAGCTACAATGATTGCCACCTCGAATGTTTCTTTATCTACAGAAATAATTACATAGACCATACATAACAATTTCGTAAATATACAAGGATGACATAACATAAGAAAATTTATAGAACCACAAGAGTTACAGTCGGGAGCACCGCAAAGAGTGTGCAAAGGAGTCAGCTGGAGTCGAACCCACAGTTCTACTACCCTCTCAAGTGATTAGAGGCATGGTACCTTAACCACTTAGCCATGGTAGCCCCATTTTATAGAGAAAAAAATCATGTTTAGATATAAATATAGATATTTCTCAGACACATCTTGAAAATCTTTTCATCCATTGTGTGTGTGTATATTTACATTTCATTCCCTCTTTTATTTTGTAATCAATTCAATTTTTTTCTATTTTCTATTTTATATTGTCCTTAATATTTCCTTTCTTCAGCATGTAATATGGCCTCACCAGATGCTGAAAGGTTGTGCTTTCGAAGCTGGTAGACGGGAGGGGCTGGGTTCAAACTTAATCGTGCCCATCGGCCTAATCGTTCGAAGTTTTCCTCGTCGAATTTTGGACAACCTTGCGTAAATGCGGGTTAAGTACCTTTAGAAAGACCCCCACGGAGGGCACCTCCCCTCTCTCTAGGCCGATATCCCTCGTGCAGATATCGGCCGTTATAAATAATACCACAGCACACCAGTATGTAACATGTTAACTTCTATTTACATAGCCATTTTTTTTAATTAAAGAGATAGCAATTGCATGAAAAGAAACAATAAACAGTAGAAAAATCTACAGCTACATAAGACATCATCACTGCAAGGTATCTCATATTTTTAAGAACACGAATGTAAAATAATGCATTCAAGTCCGATACCATTTTTAAATCGATAACTGCTTAGTTATCATAAACATTGTAAAATTTTAAGCTGATAAATATTGAAGAGACTGTCTCTAAGTTAGTTTTTCAAAAAACTGTCTTGTTCAACGTACCACAGTTAACAGATGAGTTTGGTAGATCACAGGAAATACACTACAGTGCCAGCAGAAAAAAAAAAAAAAAGTCTTGACACTTAAGTTATAATTTCACTGTTCGAAAGTTTTTTTTTAAATATTTTTTTTTCAGTTTTAAATGGAAGAGGCGGGTGAAAGTTTTTATCACGCCTTGGTTACGTAGAGTGGTGGCCCTTGCATGATATAGAGTTCTCCCTTTACTATTTTTTATTTCTAGTAGTAGTTTGAAATGGGGATTTTTTAAAATTATTTTTTCAACAAAAGAGAACTCTTCTGATACTCGTAATCGACGTAAAAAGCTTACAATTGTTCAAAAATCTCGTGCTTTAAATTTATTAAAGCAAAATGTTCATGTAAGTCATAAAGCCTTAGATTTACAAGCATCTGGGGGCAAGCTATCTATGTCCTAAAAGGAGCAAGGCCGATATATCACATGGCAGTGTACAGGAAAACGAAGAACGGGCGCAAAAAGACCAAGAAAGACACAGTCAGTCCCGTCTGATACATTTTTAAAAAAAAAATCTAGACTTTCTGTTAATATCAAGTATAACAAATGCAGAAATAAAAAAGAAACATTACTAATGATTTTATCAATAAGGACCATCTGTCACAAACTTTACATTTTTCAATGGGTGCCAAGATTTCTTTTTTCTTCTAGCACTGTAGATTAGGCTTAAAAATTGGGACTAAGATTTAGATGTTCCTGTTCCAGAGTAAGTGTATCGCAACGTCTTTCTGTATTGGTATACTTTCTTCTAGAAAAAAAATATTTGGATTGTATTTTATTATCCATAAATGTGTGTACTAGAAATTATAAAATGCTACTATTATGATCGGTAATTTTTCTGTTCACATGGACGCATAAAAACTCGAATTAATAAGAGAAAGTAATATAAAAATATGAAAAACTGCAAGAGTTTTAAGAAACGGACATTTTTTTTAAGGAAAATAAAAACGATGTAGAAGTTAGCGGGTTAATTCAAAGTATAAGGAAGACTTAACTGATGACGTACAATGGAATCATAAATCCATTAAACTCAGGATTTATCAACACTGTAGTAGTGATCACAAAATAAGGAATTCTGGCCGGCTCCCAAAGAGAAGCCAAAAGTTCCAACAGAAGCAGCACAAGTGTTAATCTAGGGAAGGATTGCAAAAAAGCAGAGATGTGCCGATAAGACTTTTTTCCCCCTCTTTGGAAATAGACAGAGAGATTCAGTTAAAACTTTTGTTGAATAATTCGAAAAACATGGATAATAAGCAGTTCCTGCCTTCTAGGAATTAAAGGAATTAACAAAGTTGTGGAACTGTGATTACTCAATCTGAACAAAATCAGAATCTTTATGTACGAAAGAGATTGTATCGAATATTGAATGCATTAAACTCGTATGATAACAAAAATGTAAAATAAGTAACTTTTCTTCTAATGTTTATGCTCTTTTTAAAGAAATTTTGAAAAAGCAAAACAAATTTAAAATGTGATTTTGTGGTAGATATTACACAGAAGGTCTTTACGAAAACGATTTTCCCAACTAATGTATACGCATAAATTCTGTATTTCTTTGTATCAAAGTAATGAAAATTCTAAACAACTTTTTTTTTTCTGTATTATTTAAAATATTCTTTTGGCTAAACACGCCTGGCCTCTGTTTGTTACATTTTGAATACAGATTTTATAGTAATACAATTGAAGTTTGAACATCGATAGTGCAATCTTAGTTGGCTCTTCAATATTCAGTCCACTGTTTGAATTACTGGAATAACTGTATCATAGAAATGTTTCCACATTTTAAATTTCTTAATATACAAAAGACATATCGAAATCTCATTAAAATGAAGTTATTCTAAGATCTTAAAAAGTGGATAAAAGTGGCTGAAACCTCAACATGGTCTGACATAATGGATACAAAAAGATTAAATAATTAACTAAATAATTCTGTCCATACCACACGTGCAGCATTTTATAAAACGTTACCAAAACCATGGAACTATTAAGAAAGAGGAGCTAATTTATCCTTAAAAAATCGAAGCTTCAGATTTCACAGCCATTCATTAACATAGCGGCAAACTTCCTCCAACAAATTTATGTAAAAAAATTCATCCTTATTTAAACGCCCCGTTAATGGAATTTTTAAATAAAAAATAATGACAAATATGTATATATTTATTTTTACTAGTGGAAGTTTGCTTCAGCGATAGTAGTTGATAGTACTTCCGACATATTGTGACAAGCAGGACAACTTCTTGTCAGTGCCAATAAAAAGATTACAATACTTGAGCAAACTAATACCGGTAAAAAGTAATAGAAATTTTTAACTATATTTCTGACGGAAATTTCCCATCAATAAGGTGTTGTAGCAAAATGTACTCTATTAAAGTTTACAAGTGAAAATTTTCAATGGCGGCTTAATAAGAAACTGTTGATCCGATAAAAAAAAACAGATCCGTCATCTTGTGACAACCTTACTTCGCTCGCAAATGCTAGACATTACATTATATGTATTTTCCTCTTCAATCAGGGTAACTTTGGGCCAAGAGGAAAAAAGATTAAATCTGCTACATCACTTGAGTAAACAGCAAAATTTTGGTCTGAAAATGTAAATAGTAGCACTAGTGTGAGTTTGGCACCGATTTTCATGTATAATACGGAGAGTCTACTCACCGATCCACTTTCTGCCGGGACCGCATCACATTTTTCAATGTGCGCAAGTAATGAGTCCTCCATTTTTCTTCCAATTACAAGCATTTTTTCGAACTTTTTCGCAAACTTCTTATTATTTTTGGTTATTTCTATGATTTTTTTTATATTTTTATGAGCAATGTTTAACAAATATTTCATTATTTTTTGTTGAATTTAACTAAAATTTGATTTTTAACTAATATCAAATTAAAAATTTGCGATGCATTTAAGTAAAATCAATAGATTTTTAATAAAAGAATATATATATCAATGAAAATTGTAGCAATTTTGTCATAATTTTAAAAGAAAATTCAATTTGAAAATATCAACCCCTTACTATTTTATGGGAGGAAATCTATGCTTTGCCAAAGATTTTCGTCGGAAAATATTTGGCATTGTATTCATATGCGGAGCACTAGATTCAGTGTATCAGAATAGGGAGTTAGCTCTCCGTATTATTGTCGAGTTCACGGGAGTTTGGCAGCTCAATGGATAAAATTCGTCAAGATTCCACCATGGGAGAATGGATCAAAGTTTCGTAAAGGTGGAGCAAAATTACCATGATTTGGAGCAAAGCTACCCTGATTGACTGTACAAAAACAGATTGACTGTACAAAGTTGGTAAAAAGAATATACACTGCTAAAATGAGCACTTAAAATATGCAGTTTTGCATTCCCCCCCCCCTATAATAATTTCGAGTATCAAATCTTATTTTTGTAAAATTGCACACAGATCCTTTTAGTTAATACTTCGTCATTTTGTAACCGCTGTTACTTCGATTTTGCTATTAAAGAATGTGTAAGCAATAAATTAATACGCTGCAGCAAATATAAATAAAATTACACATGTATTTTTCTGTTGGGATTCTGTGCGTCTACAATATGACGCAGCACGTTAAGTGTAGAAGTAGACAAGGCATGTTTTATTCTTTAAACTCTTCATTCGGACAAAGTATTTCTGGATGGATATATATGTATATATATATATATATATATGAAACCATTAATTGTATTACAATATATATACATTACAAGCTGTCCCAAAAGTATTTACTTACCCCAAAATCTGAACATTCTTTTTATTTAAATGCATTTATTATAAGTATTGTTACATTAATCGGAACTAAATTTCAAAGAGCTTGCTTTTTTACTTTGACCACAGCTTTCAGCTATTCTGGTAACTTTCCGCAGATTTGAACAGGCTTCTTTTTTCAGGCTCTACTTTTCAAGTAGAATTTTCTTTTAATGTTAAACATTTTTCATGAGGTTAAAAAGAATGAGAAAATATATGTACATAAAAAAAATGGAGTTATTAGGCGACCATTTTTTGTGAATCAACGAAATGTGGCTGATTGGCTATATGGAATAGCCTTAAATCGCTGGGTTAGTGCAAAGTCTTGTTAGAAAGTTCAGTGCTTTTCCTTAAAACTTTGTCTAGCACATAGACAAAAAGCTTTTCCTCAGAATCTATTTTTTATAATATTGTTGGATTTTTTTAAAAATAATATTCTTCCTTTTATTGTATAACCTTTTCGGTACACTGATAAAATTCATTAAAGAATCTTGACTAACCGAGAATCGATTAATTGAGGTTTCCATTAACCGAACCAATAACTAAGTCTGATTTTGTTTTCAGTGGCCACGTGGCCCTGTTGATCATTAGATAAAAAATGTTATCGGACAATTATATCCCCAAACCACTTAATTCGAAATCTGTATTCGAAAAAATAATTTTCCACCCTCAATAGCTCGAAATTTTCGGATGCATTTTCAGATTCATTTTTAAAGGTAAAGACATGAAACTTGCTGAGATGATTTTTGAAGAGGTGTATAAGATGCTATATAGCTAATGCTAAGGTGTATAAGGTGACGTCATTTTTTGCTCAATACATTAGAATATGATTTATAAACAGTTATTTTCTCAGCATGACCTTTTTTTTTTCGTTCCCAAATCTCCCGCTTCGAAAATTCGTCTCAACTGTTTAGTTTGACAGCATTTTTTTCAATATTTTCTGCCTTCATCAAAACATCGACAGGCACGGCACATTGTGTGGTTTCTAAATAAAAGAATTTGCCAGTTCGATGTGTTTGAGAGCAAAAATGAAGTTAAAAATAAATCAGAAAATAAGCGGTTAGGATTGGAATACACACTTAATTGGCGATGGTGTGGAGGATTTCCTTTTTAAATTTGTTGAGTTGTTAAACATAATCCTATATATTTATTTTTATCATTTAAGAAAAAGTTGCTTCGTTTTTTAGTCTGAGATATGTCAAGTTTTTAAATACAGTTTCTATTAAAACGAGTACAATTCCTAGCGATCTCACTTAGCTCGGATATAAGAAGATGCACTGTAATCAAATTTAAATACAATTGTATTCGATATTTTCGTTTGTGAAAAGATTTTTGAACAAGGAATAACGTACCCTGTTAAATGTATATGCAGAGTGTTTTACCAAAGGGCTTTTAATTTTAAAATCGAAAAATTTGTTATTTTTAAAAAAATATAAAAAAGAAATATAAGCGGCGTGTTTTTAAGGTAGCTCACAAATTTTCTTTACAGCCTATTTTTTTAAATAAAATTTTTATTATTAATTCAA